>OX377201.1:27306399-27455338 GCA_947396885.1 Heligmosomoides polygyrus polygyrus | reverse complement strand
CTGAGGGCCTTGATTTGAGCTTGTTCCTCTATTGATAGCATCGATCCGCGACCCATCCTTACAATGAGCAATTTATGAGGCAGTATATTGCATAGCAAAATAGTTTTCAACAACGTACCTTTCTCCGCGCACCTTATTTGGTGGTGTCCCTATACTTTCTGGTCACTCAAAAACAGGGTCCCGTCACGTGATCCTTTCCCGTTCCTTGCCACCTCGGGGGATTTTGCCCATTCCTTTCGTATATATGTTTCTTGCCGTGAGGAATTTCATAGTGTACTTTTCAGATCAATTCCTCTGGGTAGCTAGCAGAATTACACAATTTGCTGGTGTCCCTATACTTTCCGGTCGCAGTGTATATATATATATATATATATATATATATATATATATATATATATATATATATATATATATATATATATATATATACAGGGTGGCTGAAAAGTTCGGGCAATTTTTCAAAGTATTTCAGCGGTACGAAAAAATTACATAAACGAAACAGATTTGCAAACACAAATAACAGCGACTTCATTAGATCAATAACAACAGAATACAACAGAAGAATTCACAACAAGTGCTCAAAATTGCCTACTTTGGCTTCAATACATTTTCGCGGTCGCTATGGGAAGTCGATGTCGATGGTCGCACACTGATCCGCTGTAATCTCGTCTCAGGACTGCATCAACGCCGCTTTTAGCCGCTAAACAGTGGCGTATCTTGTAGTAGAGATCTTCTGCTCCATGACTGACCACACCGAATATCCATCGGGTTGAGATCAGGCGAGTTGGATGGTTAGATGTCCTTGCTCCAAAAGCCTGGGAAGAGCTCCTCGCAAACGGCAATCGTGGATTTGGCGGAATGCGCAGTCCTGCTGAGGAGAAAATCCAGTTTCGTGAAAATGGTACGTCGCCCACGGGTCCAGTACGTCGCGGAGGACACGTTGCTGGTAGCTGGTGGCGTTCATTTTGACGTTGCACTCATGAAGACCAGTGGCGTCTTTCCGGTAGCGCATATCCCACCCCAAAGCATCACCGAGGCTGGAAAATGACTGCGGCTGATGGTCCTTGCTGTTGTCGTCTTCTGCTGACCCTTCTTGAGCAGTTGCCGGCGTTTCTGACGGTTGTGAACCGGCTGGACCGCGAATATCTTCTCGTCGGTGAACAGCATCCTCCACAAGTGACTACCGCCGACCAGCCGACGCCTTCGCCTGCATTTCCTCAACCTCTCAGCTTTCATTTCGTCGTTGAGAAAGTGAATGCGAGCGACTTTGTAGTGCGTAATCCCGGCTTTCTCCTGGCAATATGTCAGACTCCTTCTCTACTGATCCCGGGATCCATAGCCATCTTTTTCATGGACACCTCAGAATTGCGGCGAATGCGACAACGAACCTTGTTGATGTTCTCCGTGTTGTCGCTGTGGTGGGCGGCCGCTGCAGGGACGCTCCGAGGTTCCGCCAGTCTCCTTGTAGCGCTTTACAGTCTTGTAGGCGATCCTTTGTTTGAAGCCGGTTGTCCGAACCATGACCGCGGTCTCCATTCCCGCCTTGTGCAACTCGACGACGGTGACACGTTGACTTTCACGAAACATATCACAATCACAACTGAAGATAAGAAAAATGGAGCAACACATTCTAGATCAAAATTGCGCGAGGAATACAACGGAAGCAACAGAAACAACCAAAAACTTCAATTTCAAAGCCAAAAGTAGTACCACAAAAAATTGCCCGAACTTTTCAGCCACCCTGTATATATATATATATATAATTGTTATATGACCTAGAGCTAAACATTTAAAAAAGATAACATTGAAATTTCATAAGCATCACAGTCAACGGCATACCTCTCTAGTGTCACTGGAGCCCATAGAAGACGAGACTATTTTAACGAAATGGCTATTGATTATCTCTGAGACGTGCCCTGGATAAATTGCAGCCCTCTGTTCAGCGTCTTGCACTTCTACCAACGAGCCGATCTGGACGAGAAATCACCATCATTATCCCATAGCAACCCTCGGAGAAATGGATAAATCCCGCTGCAAGCATAGAGTAGCAAAACGACTACGTTGCTATGAACGTACCTTAAATAGGTGTTCTTTCAGCTCGTTTCTCCTGAAAATGATTTCCGGAACAGGATTTTTGGAGAACGTCCTAATCGCTTCGGCACTATATTTCCCCGGACAGTAAGCGACCTACAAAAACAATAAGCAGTAACGTTTAACTGACCAAATAGAGGAAACAGACAAAAAAGTAAGTAAGGCGAGAAATTAAAGAAAATAACACAGTTAGACACTAACCGATTCATCTTGATGACGAGAAGCCCATCCAATGGGATGACATCGAGGATCAGTAATGTTTATTGTCATGATCTGTAAGAGTTCACTATAGATCCACTTTAGATGAGCTATATTCAAAAAAGATAATATTACGGGCAAAGTACAAAAGAACGTACGTAATCCAGGACTTCGAAAACAACAATTCCGCCATAGTTCGCTAACACTCGACAACAAAACACACACCGAGGCTCTGCAGCGTCTTGTATTTCGAAGTATTGATCCTCCTAAAAAAACAAAAGTAGTAAGAAGAACGGGCTAGCGCGAGACTGGCGCAGGAACCTCGGACCTCGCCATGCAAAAGTATGGAAGCCTATCTATATCCACCGGTTATGAGGGGTCCTCGTGTCACGAAGGCCCCTCGTAACCGTCACGCCATCCAGGCGCGAGAAGGGGGCCGCTGTGGGGCTCCTTCCAAGTTATTAGATGAGTTTACTTGGGTTACGCGTTTTCCGCTTTCAGTTATGATTTACCCTACTAACCTTGCCTTGCAAAGGCAGAAAATTGGTGGGAGTACATTTGTCTTTAATTTTCCAGCCTCTGACGAAGAAATAAACCGAAATAGTGGCTAAAAAAACCGGCTACCGTCTTAGAATTTGGTGCATGCTACTGCAAACAAGGGTCTAGCAAACTGCATTGTTCAGCCCTGCGCCCATAACAGCCAAAAGTTTCGTTCTAAAGTTGCATGCAGATTGAAACTAGACCAGTTTTCGGATAGAAAAATTCACTAAATGTTCCTTAGTTTCACCTATAAATGTGCCACTTTAAAGGTAAGAAAAATGCATGTCGAATTGACCGATGTAATCGACTTCTGATCTTTAACATTTTGCAGAATAGTAAAAGAAATTAACCTAAAGCAGTATGTCGCCCAGCTTGCTTAGCTGAGGCTTATGCTTCAGAAAATACGGAGCCTAAGGTTTCAATACTACCACTATGCCCACTACTGGTCCCTTCCTTCCGAATGCATTCTCCAATGACACAGACACGCCCACAAAAAGGACAATATTTAAAGAGACAATTTTGAAATTTACAAACCTCAATTAAGTCGTTAAGACGACGGTCAAAAACGTCCTTATACTTGATGACCTCTTTTACGTCAAGAAAGTCCCACTTTCTTCGCTTGTCCTTCTCTTCAGCAAGAACTCTAAAGATATACGTAATATAACGAACATGAAGAGCAGATTGTACAGCGATAATGGGGCCGTAAAGGATGCATTCATAGGGGACGGTCTGGCAGTACAAAGGATAAGGATAAAGGACGTTGTTACTCAATCCCTTTTGGGATGCGCCAGCGCATTCTACTTCTACGGGATATCGTGGAGGCGATATGAATGCGTATTTGGCCATACAATGACTTGCGGTGGCCAGCCGATGAACAAGTCAGCGCTTTATCCTTCCCAAACACGTCTGGTACCAATTCACCGACCCCGGAGGGATGGAAGGCTTGGTTGGCCTGGGCGGAAAATAAGAACCAGGAACCTGGTATCGTGTGCACGCGACCGTCGGCGCCTCCTCCGACTGCGCTACACGCTCCCCTGGCAATACAAAACTCCCAAGAATTCTTTATCGTTTATGCGGTTGGGGGGGGGGGGCTTTCAGAAAGCCTAGACACCGACTGAATAAGACATCAAAAATTGTTTCCCTTCACAATATCTTGCTGAGATAAAGATGAAACGGATCAACCACAACTCATGCGTCGGGCGGAACTCGGACCACCATCTCTGTTTCCAAGCAGAATACTACGATTTTACACCACCAGCACTGTCTGATCGTACGCAACATCCGCGACACCTTCGTTCTAGAGAACTATCAGCACTGACCCGTGATACCGAGATTAGCTGGTCGCTGCTGTCATCACGGAACCAGTTACGCTAAATTTTTCATGGGTGGGTCTCAACAACGAAGACGTTGCTTACATTGTGCTCGATCAGAGCTGGTGGTATGACAGCTTAGAATTCCACCAGGAAAGTAAAGGATGAGCTCTTTCCAGTTCTGCTCAACGCAAGAGTTTTGATTGCAACGAAACGTCACTCAACAGCATGTAATTTAGATGGCAGAAGCAGCCGACCTAGAGATGAGCAAAATTTAAAAAGACCTCTTAATCGATTGTTCCACCTCACGTCCATCGGTAACAACATCGAGAACCGTAATTTCGCCATCGCAGTCTTCTCGTTTCTCTCGATCATCCGTATTTAGATAATTGATGATCAATTTCCCTTGGCAACAAAGCTAAAAGTAGAACACAAAGCATTGAGTACTCAAGCTTCCTAAAACCGTCTCGACTACCTCAATCCTGGCCACCCGTTCATTGTCGTTTTCTGATTTCACAAAGATGTGCTTTCCGTGCTCAAAAAGTCGTTCCGCCACCGTCTGTTCAAGATAGCGAACATGACCGAACAGGACCTCATCTGTGCATGGATTCGTTCCTGTGGCCTAAACAGTTACGTGCCCATTGGTTATTAAAGGTTGGAGAGTAATAACCAATCAATGGACGAAAACTTCCAAAAATTCTTACAATGAAGTAGCTCTTCCAGTTGAACGACTCCGACCTCGGTGGATTGAAGATTTTATCGTATTCAAGGCGGGGCTGAAAAGACACAAGTTACACAACAATAAACAATGCCTCAATGTGCGGTATTGGGCAATACCGATACTGAACATAGACGTGTGCGATTAAATCAATTATGATGAATTTGGAACGTGTACATAGTTTAATTAGTCGCATGTACTGTCACAAGCGTTATAAAGTAGGAATGAAAAATTTACCAAGGAAAAACAGCCATGGAAATTTGAGCCCCCTAAGGCCTACGTCCTATACTTCAGCAACGCGTCGCCGACGCTGCAACCCGTCACCGACAGCCCATCACCGACGTCGTCGACGTCGGCGTCGCCACACACGTATTGGTTGATGACTAGTTTCTTTCTTAGCGCCCTTACGCTTCTCTACCGCCGTTTCGTATTTTTCTGTTTCAAGGCCGTCTTCCATATTTTGCCTGCTCCGTGTCAGTTTTCGCAATTCTTCACCGTTCTCTTCACGTTTTCAGTTCTCTTCACAATTTTACTTTGTGTTAATTACTCTGCAAGAAAGCGAAAAGGCCTAGAAAACGCGAATAAAATGGTTGAGAACGACAGAAAAGCGTGAAAGGTGACAGAACGAAGGAACGTAAGGATTAGACTCTCACTTCCTCCTCAAACACTCAGTGTTCCAGCAAGCTTTTTCGCACAGTTTAGACAATGGTTGTGAAACGAACCATAAAAGAACGTTGAGAGTAAAAATGACACTATTGGTGTCTGCAAGACGGGCGTTGTTGCACTTCTCGATTTCGTATTTCGAGGTCCGGTGGGATGATGGCAGTGCCGGGAACAAAGAACCAACCAGCAATCAAAATACTCTATCGGAGCGCATTTCTTGCCACCCTTGGATGACGCCGGCGACGGAAGTATAACACCCCCTGCGGTGCTCTCGGCGACGCCACTAGCGAAGCGTCGAAGAAGTATAACATAAGCCTAAAGAAAAAGCGACACTCACTTCCTAACTCTCATTGCGCATCATCAAGAATGATCTCTTAACAGTGCCACCAGCCGTGACATATGAAAACTCAATTATGATTTGTAAGTTTAATAACGCTTTCGCAAAACATGAAGATTAAAATCTTAAGGCTGCTCCTAGTTAAATGCATGAACCTTGCCCAGTTTAAATCCTAGCTGTATACCCGAATACCGCCGTAGGAAGAGACGAGCACCAGACCCACCGTAAAGCCTAATAGGGTACCTAGCGGGCTTGTATTAACATCGGGCTAGCAAGGTACCCTAAAACTGGTAGGTCGATTAGGCAGACCCCGAAGTTCCCTTCATTGACCACAGGGGTCTGTGCAAACTCGATCCGGGAACAAGTTCGCACCGCTGAGTTTTCATTCCCTCAAAATTAACGTAACTCTGGCAGAGTAGGGAAAAAGATGAGAGAATATAAAGTATAAATGGCTTCGAACAACAGCGGAGGAAAGATGTGACGCCTTACAAGGCTTACATGCTACATAGGGGCAAACGATCGTCGGAACTGATTGCGACATAGGACGTGCCGGTCAGCGTTCAACTACATGTAGCATCCAAACTGGATCTCTAGTGCTTCACTCTTCGTCGGCCACCCATCAAGACGCTCTTAGCCTTCCCATGGACTTGTACTGTTGTGTCCTATTGAGTTCATAACGTGCCGTAAGCATGGATAATGGTTCGTACGCCGCAAAATAACCTTACTATACATTCACTAATAAAAGAAAAAATGACAATGCGCTTCAGACCGAACAAACAAAATTTGAGGTCGATACCATCACACACTTCTGCAATAGGTTGTCATAATTAAACCACACATGAGCTGATTACTCCCGTAAGCATTATAGCTGATAAGCTTTTCCGATTCCCCGTTCTAAAAAGGAAAGCAAACACGACTTAAGCATTTTTGTTCATTCTTCTACATCTGTACAAGATGAAGACGGTGACTATCCGCTTAACTATTCTCCACAAGCATAAAAATGAACCTTTAAACGTAAACCGACGAATGGGAATGGCATGTTTGCCCACTGGTAAGCGTTCTTGCTAGCTCTTCAATTTCTACGAAGTCTTCACACTTAATCTGTACTTGTCATCTGCTCTAGATTGTTGGTCTTTAGAAGCCGTAATGGTATAATTTTTACTATCTGACCTAACGCTTCGATGGTCTGCAGAGGACTGAACATGCGGCAAGTATTAGAAATCCGGACTGCGCCACCAACCAATCCTCCTCAAGCTGTTGCGCTGCTCTAGATTGAAAACACAACCGAAAGCGCCGTTCAAAGAAGGATAATCTCATTAGCTCCACATAAGAGAAGCTTTTACAACAAGAACTCTCTGTAGTTTGTTTTGCCAAAACTCCCAAAGCCTTTGCCTATAGCGACACCTGGGTCGCTATTACTAGTCATCCATTTCCTAGCTAACTGTCCATCCAAGGCTTCAACAGCGAACCACGATATTGCCAATGTCATAGAGATGTGTGGATCCACACTCCCTCATACTATGTTTCTCTGCCTAGCAAGTCCCATTCGCCTAGCCGTAGTAACGAAGAGTTGTAACACCGCTTCTTTTACGGGTGAAGCCTAGTTACACCCTCCTTTGAATGAGGGCTCTAGTGCTGTCTAAACTATAGAAACGAAACCGCTAAACTGGTGTAAAATTTGGTGCGGCAGACCGCATATACAGAGAGTCTAAAAAATATGCATGCACTGTTTGAAAGGTGATAAGTTTGCTCAGAGTAAGGGTACGGAAGAATAGAATTAGTTGTAAATCTATGTGTAAAATTGTTTAAATATTTATTATGTTATCGTTTATTGAAAGTAAAATTGACTTTTTTATATAGCTCTTCAACAAGATAAAATACAACGATACAACAGTCTTAGTTGAAGGACAATAATATCCAAAAAACGACAGCTAACAACAACATAAAACATGTTTTGTTTCACCTCTACCTTCATACAAAACATGTTTATAATTAGTCACCCCGAGGCTCATCAGTGAAGAAGGTGACTAATTAATTTAGTTGTTAATACTGTATTAGGAGATATATTTCTTGAAAATTGTGTTTTTAACTTGCACTAACAACTAAATTTTACAAATGAAACTACGGTTAACACCTATGTTCTAATACAATTGTACCATATTTCAACCATCAACACTTTGTTACCAACCAATCTTGGCTACATTAACCGTAAATTTTATATAAGTACATACACAAAGAGCATACACATGAAGTTAAGGGCACCTATGAAAGCTTTAAAAAAGAAATTTCCTGACATAAGCGGTATGCGCCATGCACTTGTCTTATATTTAGCATTTTACACTCGGTTGATTGTATTTCGCTTCAATACTTGTTACAATTTCTTTACAAAGCGGTCCTATCAATGGGTTTTTTTTGGGGGGGGGGGGGGGGAGGGGTTAGAACTTGAAATCACATAATGACTTGCGAAAAATGTAGGGCATCTTTAAAAATGTAGGTACTATCTGAAAGGTTCTAGCATTGCTGCTAGGGAAGCTTTTGAAGATGCTTGAAACTCATATGAAAGCACAGGGTAACGACATCTTTACTGCATGTAAATAGAAAGATTGCGCCATGCACCTACTTGAAACCTTGCAATTCAGACTCGATTGATTGTGCATGGGCTAAATGCTTGTTACAATCTTGGCTACATTAACCTTTGCTGTCCTTCTTTTAATGTTTAGAGCTTGACAACCACTGAAAAACACGTGACATGCAAGATTATTGTTTGCACAGTTTAAATGTGACCAGAAGCCATTCTCCAAGACGGATTCTGTGGCCTGATAAAGCAACATTCAAGCTGATTGGAGAGGTTAATCGGCATAATGGCAGCCTCTGGGTGACGGAAAACGTTAAAGGAAGCACTGCACAGGTTAATCTGGCCAAGTAGTAACAAGACTGTGACAGGCATTCAGTCCATGCACAATCAATCGAGTCTGAAATGCAAGGTTTTAGGCGGAGGATGGCGCAATCTTGGCTATTTACATGCAACAGAAATCTCGTGCACTATGCTTTCATAAAAGTCTCATATTCAAAGGTTTACTAGCAGCAATGCCAGAACTTTCAAATAGTACCTGCACTTTTTCTTTTAGGATATCTAGCATTTTTTCACAACCCGGAGTGTGTTTTTAAACATTAAACCTTAAGAAAGCACAAATCAATCGATACAGCTACTTTGTAAAGAAATTATAATAAGTATTCAAGCGAGTCACAATCAATCGAGTGTAAAATGCAAAATATCGTACGAATGTATGGTGCATTCTATACCGCTCATACGTTAGAACATTTCTATTTTTCCACAAGAGCTCTCTACTTCTTCGGTACCTACTCTCTGAGCAAGGTTATTATCTTTCAAGCAGCGTACACGTTTTTCTGAGACACCCTGTATAACACTTGCGCCACTTTTTGGACTGTGATGAACCCAGACTCACCGAAGCGGAAGCCGGATTGAAAAAAGACACATCTCAACAACCTAGAAGTGTCATGAGCAAACTTTATCGATAACTCTGCAAAGCGCTCACCACCCATTCCGTATACCAAAGCATTTGATTGGAAAGTGAAAGTTACGAACAATTGCGTGAAAACAGGTATTCAGTCTCCTAAAAGAAGTAAAAAAATACGATCAGGAAGCATTTCTACAGCTTACCGTTACTGTTGACCAATCAGGCATACTGAGGCTTAATCCCCGAGCTTGTCCGATGCACCTGGAAACCACCCTACACGATCACGCTGTCAGTTTTCAACATTCCGTTCAAGTTCTATTCAGCATTCAATCGGTACTTTTCGAAAAACAAATCCCAACAACACAGACATTCGAAAGGTCTTTAAACGTTTATTACAACCATGCAACTGTCTCTTGCAACCGCCGGCTATATATCTTAGAGTTAGATCTAAATTTGGCATATATCACAGGATTCATTGCTGAAGAAGAGGACGAGCATCTACACAGATCCATATATTTATTTATCTTGAGCTGCGATCGATCTCGAAGAAGGAACTGGTTGGAAAGAAGCGTGATATTAACGCGAAGACTAGCTTTCACCTACACACATAACTCTTTTATTGAGACTGTTGAGGATAGTTTGGGAAGGCAGAGACAATGACAATACGTTAAAACGGCTTCGCTAGCCCCAGAGCACACCAAATACGTCAAAGTGGACCCCGACCATCGAGTTTTGAAAGTGAGCACTGACGTGATTAATTAGAAGAGCCCACAGATCAGGAAGCTAATTATGTAACCAACTAGAACCGAGGAAACGCGGAGCTACGGTTAAACCGCGAAAGTTCATTGAAGCACAATAATATTAAATGGGGTCGAATGATAGGCAAAATATCAACAAAATCGTGATAAACTGCTTCAATCATATGTTCGAACAGCAAGCTAACGACGGCAATACCTCGTGATTTGACCGACATAGTCGGGAGCGCTGAAGACCGAACAGTGCTACACATTTGATCATTCAAACGGTTCAGCACTGAGATGAATGAAAGCGTTGAGCTAAGCGCCAAGCGCCCCCGGTGCACTTCGTGTTTGCAGCAAATTGACGTCTAGTGGCTGTAGATCTCCTTGAGACGATCACAGTGAGGCATCGCCATTTGATTCGCCCGTTGTAACATGTATTCGTCCCGTTGCCATCGGGCACGATAAAGCAACGTCTCACCTGAACGAGAGCATGACAGGATATTCTTGTGTCTGGTCGCACTGAAAACAATGAACGCTTGTCAAAATGCAAAAATGCTCACGTTGGTTTTGTTCTTTGTAGCAATTCATTCGCAGCTGCTGAATGTATTCGTCCTCGACTTGAGCTTCGATCTGAAGAACCGAAGTGTATATTACGAATCAAAACAAATCCTCTGTGAATTCAAGGCCAAACATTCAGGAAAATAAAAACAATTGCCCCTGTGAGACGCCCTTGTAACAGTTGGTCAAAAAGGTGCAAATGGATTTAACGCAAGAAAATTCTTTGTAGCGAGAACGTATCAGGGCGCGTGGTACCACTGCCGGATGAGCCGGCTGTCGCATGCACTTCAAATCCAGGCTCCTGGTTCGGATTCCCCGCCCAGGCCAATCAATCCTTTCATCCATAAGGGGTGGGTGAAGTGACAGGGAAGACTTGTCTGGGAAGGATAAGACATACATTGGTTTGCTGGTCTTACGCACTCTGAGACTGCATCATGCATTTGACCACCAGGGACCAGATTCATCAACCGCTTATCGCCCACTAACGGTGAAAATACCGCCAAACCTACTGATATGACATTCAATAGCATGAGGTTTGGCGGTATTTTCACCGTTAGAGGGCGGTAAGCGGTTGATGAATCCGGCCCCAGATCGAAACGTTTTTTTGGGTTTTGCTGAGCTTTCCTTTTAAGACGCAATCTCGCACATGATAATTTTTGAAGCCTAAAAAGACGCTTCATGCTACACGTAAAAAACGAGTAGCCATATCACTTAACCGAGAAGGAACATTCAATGGCATATCTCAGCCAAAAAACCATTAATAAAAAGTTGTAGTGGTGAAAAAGTAACTAGATAAGGCTCGTAAACTGTCGGAATACTTTTTTACATCCTCCTGTAAGCGGAGAGATTTCTACAAGGAAAACTTGAAAACAAAGCAAAAAATAACGCTCGTCTCAAAGAAACCAAAAACTTAGATTGCACTCTCTGGAATCTCGCCGAAAAACCAGGGATACCTGTGTTGTTTTTGAAATTTTGAGCGGGATGTCAAAAACGGACACCTCAAAATTTTATCGAATTGTATTTTCAAGAACTAGAGGCAGCTCTGTGAAAATCACGTATAACACTCCAAGAAGGACCCTGAGGTCTACCTCATTTACTTCTAGAGCAGGCTCTTTGTTCCTTTCTTTGAAAAATGCGGTTGATTTAGTTCCTCCTTGTTTTGTACTTTTTGACGCAAAACTAGGAGTCGACTTTTAAGTTATTAGCTGGTAGTGCTCTGTTGTGTTTGTGTTCTTTTGTTTTTTCTCTGACGTCGACTTTATGTAGCGTATTGTATAAATAAATAAATAAATAAATAAATAAATAAATAAATAAATAAATACTATCGAAACCGCCCATTCAATCATAGAGCAAAAAAATAGACAAAGGGAGGACACTCGAAGCATCCGAATGGCGGAAACTTTTGGTCGTAAACAGTACTATAATGGTATCGGCTATACCACTGATGGTCGACCGATCATAGAATATTCCACGACTGTGGAGTTTTCTATGATTAAATAATCTTTAAACCTTTTTTAACGAACATTATAGAAATTCAACACAAACAAAAACAAGGACAAACGCTACCAGAGACGAACAAAATGCTATCATACGTAAGTCAGCTACAATCACACTTAAAAACATCAACAAGCAATAGCTCTACTCCAAACATGTGCAGACATAGTCATAATATCGTCGTATCTACCAAGAAGCAAGTTTAGTTCCGTGAGAGTTCTCTACGTTAGGAAATCTGTTCTAAGTCTTGTCTTTGCAAGTGGTACACGTAGTTTGAGCTTTCCTCTTACAGATCTCGTCAGTTCCCCGTCTATGAATTCTTATGAAATATTATATATTACTGAATTATGAAAGGTCAATTTCTACATATACCACGACACACGCCTTTTCTAAAAAAAAAGTGTACCTAACTCTCATGTAATCAGAACTGCAGTACAAAATGAAGCCTCCACGATTCGGCAAACTAAAGTGCATCAATTTCTCAGCCACGAAGCACCATGTAAATGGAATTCACACCGTCAGCTACGCGAGTATCACACATCGAGATCACGAACAATTGCAAAGCACAAAAAAAAAACGTTTTCAGAAGTACAGGGTGAGGATATGTTTCGCCCAACGCGTTAGTCAACACCTTTGCGAAATGCGCCACTCATTGTACTTTTACGGGACACTGTGAAGGCACTATGGAGGCAAGTTGTCCTACACGACAAACAACGTTATGAGCGACTCATTCCATCAAGCAAGGTTGTCCTCCTCCCCCACGTTCGTATTTGAAAGTACAGCAACACTTTCCTTTTCTTTCGTATAGGAGGACAAACTTTTAGACAGTCCAAGCCCTTCCTGTCATAAGCGAACTTTCCTACAACCTAGTACCTACAATTGCAGCGCTTAGAAAACTAAGTTTGAACTGGGCGTAAATTGTTGTGCAATTAAGTCGATAATATAAATTGTTGCAAACAGTAAATACCTGATGAATTCTTCCACGATATGCCTGCTCAAAATCACTGCGCACGAAGTAAGGCACTCCTAAGTCACTCTGCGTCAACCGCTTGACAGGATATTTACTGAAACGAGGACTCTATGCCTTAGGGTCAATCAGTAGCTCACCAATAATGACAGCGTTCAAGTAAGGCCGAACCTTGAGTGATGCAAGGAATACGCAGGATCTCCAACCATTAATTGTGCCAAAACTCCAAGAACAAGTATAGCTATTAGTGGAAGAAGTTGCAATAAAGGAGTATACGGGTTCTGAAATCAACGATAATAAATCTACGCAGGACACCAAGAGCTCCTCTCTTAGGGAGCGTTTAGTGTCAACGCGACGTGACGTAACGCTGAGCTCCTGTATTGATTGAGCTACCCGAATGATCGATGTGGGGGTTATCATTACGTCACGTCGCGGGTCGTGAGCACATTAAACGACTCCTCACACTAAAAGAACGGCACTCACATCATTCTGATTGCGCGTACTGTGATGAGTAGCTCCGTGATGGAACTGTCGTCCTCTTCGCACAGATTCCGAAGGGAATCCACCACCGAAGAACATGTTGAATATCTCCTCAGGAGAGAAATCAGCTAAAAACAGTAAAATGAGACCCATATTTCGGTAGGAGAGGGAAGCGTAAAGAAAGGCCTGAAAACGCCAGAAATCTAATCAGCAAATGAACTTAAACAAAAAACGATCACAGAATCGATTACAGCAAAACCGACCGTCAAATCCGTGAGCGTAATCGTACTCGAAGAAGTCTCCTCTAGATCCCCTGCTTACGTTGACAGTGTCAGCTCCATACATGTCATATTGCTTTCGTTTCTCCTCGTTGGATAACACTGCATATGCGTTTCCCAATGCTGAAAAATGATTATGATCAAAATTACTGCAAACGTTGTAGTCAAAGGCTTGTAGACACAAATCCTGCAATGTTTTGACCAAAAACAACAAACAGGTTCTAAATAATCTGACCACTAAGACCTAGTTTATAGTTGCGCCGCGGCGCGGCACCATAGTCGGAATAGATGTCGATCGGGCGCCGCGAAAAGTCGATACCTATGGCAAACGTGGTGCCGCGCCGAGCGGCGGCGCAAGTATAGACTAGGGCTAACGCAACGGGATATACTCTTACGCATAAAATTATTTAAAAATTAAACTAGTAATGTAATTGTACGTATGCTTTTTGTTGGCCGTCTGTCACGTATGCCCTCTGTTTTTCACCTAGCTCAACCAAGCATTCCTCCCTTTCGAGGTTAGTGAGCTGAGACTTGTCCGTGAAGGATAGGGCACTGAACGGCATACGTAGAAGCAGTGAAGAGTGAAAGGAAGCGCATATACACAATTTTCACGTAAAACTACTTCGAAATCAAATTGGACACTTTCAAATCAAACTGTATACTTCTAAGCAAGCTTGCTGCTTTCGACCTCGAACCGAACTGGACATCTTCTAAATGAAAGACGCCTTCCAAATTAAATTTAGAGACTCTCGAAGAATAATTTTTGAGTAGGAAAATTTTAACATACCTTTTGGTAGAAAACGATAACTTTTTTGAAACTCTTTAATTCAATTGCACCAATAGGTGAACACATTGGAAAACATAAAACCTTCCTTTTAAAAACCTTCAAAAAACCTTCCTTTTTTCCTTTTAAAATAATGATTTAAAGCTCGTTATAGAGCACAAAAAAGCCGTACTAGAAGTGGAGGTCGTGCCATGCATTAGCCCAGGATGTGATTTTGATTTGACTGATATCAGAAATACTGCTTGCGTGGGGTGACACACTTTCCGACGGTACAACAAAAGCAACTGTAGAGAACAGATACACTCACTTTGTTGCTTCAAATAAGAAACACATACACTATCAATCAAATGAAAATAGCAACGAACTGGGCGAGTGGACGTGTCTAGTTTAATTTGGAAAACACTCGTTTTGATTTGCAACAAGTTCACGTAGAATTCAAAAGCGTCAAGTTGCTTAAAAGAATGTTCAATTTGAACTGAAGAGCCTATTCAAGCTCAATTTTCGTACGAAGTGCCCAAATTGACGTGAAAATTGTACAAATCGACAGAATAAGAAAGCTCATCGCAACTGCTTCTATGTTCAGCACAATAGTGGTGAAAAATTAAGATGCTTCCTTAATATGTTCACTTACGACAAAGATACTTACTAGAAAGAGTACGAGGTAAAAGACAGGCTTGAAGCGAAAGAGGAAACTAAGAGACAATGCAGACCGCCTCCCTCGAGCTTAGCGCGAAGTAAGAGGATAAGAAACTCTACATACGCAAGAAGCATTGCAAAACCACCTCACACCCTCTTTCCGAAGGAAAGCGGACGCTGCGATCCCTAGCTGTTAGACACAACGAGTCATAGTTTTCTAGAACAACTGCTGAGGTTTGTTTTTGTCTTCGAAGACGACTAATCCCTATGGCATTCTTTCTTCCATATCGTTCGTCCACTAGTTCAACTCTTCCGCATGTTTACATACTGCGTTGTTTTGCTGTTTAGCTGCTCAATCTCACGTTAATATGCGTACATAACTAGGAATAAAAGTAACAAGTCGCAGCAGTATGGTCCGTAAGACATCTTGCGATGAGGCTCGAGGATTCTCTGCTCAGTGACGGGCAAAATGTGAAGGAAAGATTATTTTGATGGAAACTGCACTGAATCACCTTTGAATGCCTCGGTCGAATGTGGTGCCCTGCATTTATCAGGATGAAGTTGTAGGGCCATCCTCCTGTATTCCTTCTTAATTTCAGAATCGGATGCCGTTTTCGATACCTGAACATAGAACGTAAGAAAAACCTTTACTGTTATGTAAGCGAAATAGTATTCAAACATAAAAGGAAGCCTACATTTAGAATTTCATAGTAATCTTTGCAATGCCGGATCCTCTCCACTAGATCTGATTGCTGAAAATGGAATTACAAATCAGGACAATCGAACTAGGAGAGATCATGGCAACTAACCTCTTTAGTGTAATCAACGCCTAGTTTGGGAGTGCGTGACGATGACCTAGACTGCGCCGTCCTTGCCTTTGCTGAACTAGCGACGTTTCCGTTGATTCTGCTATCGGACGCTGAAAAAAAGAACCACAATGAAGGTGAAAATCTTCTCAGACAGATAAAGAAGGATTGAATGGTAAGAAATTGTAACGATTCAAAACGATCGCCTCGATACTCCACTGGATGCCTAATCACAATCCAAGAAGGTAACAATAAAGACAGAATAATTCAGCCGATTTCCAAAAAAGGCCCACGGCAACAGAATTAGGGGAAGACAAACCTGTTCTAGGCGGAGACTTTTGAGTTTTCCTGCTTCGAAGATTGGGCTCCTCGTAGTGATCGTCATGTGCATAGCTCCGCTCCTCTGAATCCCGTGACGATGACTCGCTGTTCGCTCCCATAGAATCAGCCTTTTTGAGGAGAACTGAAACATTCGAACTCAGTGGTATGAAAAACTGCTCCTCAGAATCACTCACACACCGACTACGACATGAAGAATATCAATCAATGGGCCTTAGGAACTTGTTCTGCCTCAGAGTACGAACGCCGTCAATGTTCGACTTACAGTGAACCTTGGCATGTTGCCTTCAAGAAAAGGAAATACATAATAATAAAATAAACTAAGTCGAGCCCAATAAAGTCGTTAACAATTTCGGCTACCAACTCAACAAGACAACATCGAAAGTTTTGAACGATGGGATGCGGTCAAGTGCCATTTCGTATTTTCATAGAAATGGAATTGTGTGAGTGATGGAGGTTCCTATGCCAAGAGTGCACTCAGAGTTGGAAAACTACCTATTACTCACCAACTCATGCTTTCTCGTGCCTGCATTAACTCGAGGTCAAGGTAAACATCCTTTTAGAAAGATCAGATTAGTGCTTTGCTATGAAAAGCCACGGTGAAGGAAATTTATTCCGCCCTTCCTGTTCGAGAGTTCGGCTCTTTTATGCCCAGCAATAAGGATGAGGAGCATTTCGCAACTCTTCCACAAAATCGTAGAACACGAGAATGGGCAGTTTTTTACGCAAGTACACAAGCGAATACCGATAATGCATTGAACTAGTCATTCATGCCGTATGCGATTGCTAAGTCGGGAGAGGGATCGCTAAAAAAGCGACTACGTAATTTCACTATTTATTTACCATTGAACGCAAAAATAGTGGTAATTAAACCATAACAAGGAACGGAAAGGAAAAGGAAAAGAAATGAAAAAAGAATGTTAAATAAACAAATCAAAAGAAAGAGAAAACCTGATTCACCTGCGAAAAAAGAACAACAACAAGCCCGCTAGCAAATATGCATGAGCTGAAGATAGTTGCGAAGCTAACTATCAGCTTCACAGGTGCTGACATAGGAAACAAAAGGGCGACGTGCAGGGATAATGGACGAACACCTCATTCCAGTGGTCATTCTTCACTCTTGCCGCTCCGACAAAGAAATTTGAAAAACTACATCCTCTCCCGCTGCTAAGTACAGATAGAACTTATCGAAAGCACCACATTGGAAACCCTTTAACTATACAAAAATCACCATACATTAGTAGCGCCCTAACTTTACGAAAACATAAACATAAATTGTTTATTTATTTATACATGGAGAACCGCGCAACGAAGCAGACAAACTAAGAGAATCTAGCGAAGTTGGGAATAAGTATAAAAACCATCGTGAAGAACTGAAAACGATAAACTTCTAAGACACACCATTAAGATCCACTACCGATAGACAAGTCTATTGTACTTAAACATTGGCAATGTGGACGTTTTTGACAACTTCAAAAATTCCGTGGCAGCTCTACAAGTGAAGAATGCTGATCTTATGCACATTGATTTTTGGCCTAGGAAACTGGATCTTCCACTGCCCAGCCACCCCTTGTGCTAAAAGAAGAGAACGAATAAAATTCTTCAACGGGAAGTTCAACCAAGCCATTTATCAACTTGAAAGCTATAATAATACCGTTCTTTTCTGAAAGAAGTATTTTTAGATTCAATTATTTATTTCGTAGGGATGGTGATGGCATAGTGACGTAGTCGTATCACCTAAGTCTTATCAAAGTTTCCACAAGAAACTGTTTTGCACAGAGTCTGGCGATATCTCGCTTACACAACGGACTGAATACAGAAGTGCCGTATTCAATAATTGGTACAACATGTCAGTACACGAACTCTTTCACATGTTTGTGTTATTAATTTGAACTCGCTTCAGGTGGATAAAACGCTAAGAACGGTAACGAAATCATATGGAACTGTGACACAACCCATTTAAGGGTAGTAAAGACAACAGCTGTGATGCTTTATAGTGCGACTGAAGAACTTCCTTCTAGTTGCCTACTTAATCAGGTTAACTTCTATGGGAGTGAACGAAAACTAAACCATTAATAATCGAAAAAATAGACTTCTGAAAAGCTATATGAAAGAAGATGGAAGAAGAATGTAAAATGTCGCACACAAAAATGTAGAAGTGTTATATGAAAGGTTTAGCACCAATTGAGGTTTAAGAAGAAATTAGAAATCATGGAATGCGGTGAACTAGAAGCCACTCGAAAACGGCTTTTTAGAAGTCGATAATATCAACTCGTCCTAACAATAGCTCGGCTACCGTAAAAAAGAAAACAACTGAAACTAAGGCAAAAACTAAACCAATCGAACTCAATCGTCACTTATCCTCGAATAAGACAATGTCCTAAACAAGTTCTGGTAAGCATGGTGAAGGCCAGAGATCTCTACGTGGTCAGTTCATACAATTTTTCGTTTATATTGGGAGCACTAGAATAACACCTTCAACAAGCAAACATTTTCCGTGCAAGATATTCACAGCCGTTTACTAATATGAGACAATTGCAGTGAAATCCTAGAATTTGAGAGAGTCACCAAAATTTTGCTGAAAAACTTACATTCTATGTCCTGAGTAGGGTCGAGTTTCTTTGCCTTTCCAAGCATGCGCTTTGCCTTCTCCGTGTCTCCATTTCTGAGAGCTTCTCTGGCTCTGTCCATGCACACCTGCATAGAATATCTATGGTAGAATCACAACAAAGAACGCTGAGAAACTAACCATGGACTCGGCACGGTTTGCGTCGGCGGTCATCGTTGTATCAGAGACTACGCTCCCTATCACGAGAAAACCTTACCACGCTACCTTGCACGCTATTTCTAGAGCCAAGAAGACCTAGAACAAAGGAGGCTATAATGCAGGCGAGAAAGCAGAGTGATCAAGCGCAACAAATCCTTTCTACCACATATAAAAAAGCCAATGCCACGAAGTTGGAAGTCGGAAATTGAAGAAGATATTAGAGATTAAAAAATAAAGAACGAAGTTTAAAAACGAGCGAACGCTGGAAAAAACTTTCTTAAATTTAGCGGTACTTATCAGGCATAAGTATATCTGTAATTTTTGCTCTGTGTTTATCATATCGTGTTTCGTTAGCAAAACGCCGCATATTTCTTCGGTATTTCCTGTTTAGTCGAAATTCGTTCATCATTCGACGAAACAGGGAGAATGTTATGAGGTAAATGAAGCGTCTTGGATGACGCCGTTACTATGATTACAAACCCAAGCGTTGTCAAAAGTTGCAGGATGGTAGAGAACACTGAATATTCAAACATTACTCAGGCAGTATCTAACTGCATTAACTGCTGACTGAATTTCAATAAAACCTACTGCACAGAAACATAGGAACTAGTGCCTAGTGATAAAACCTATTTTGTTCATTTTATACCGTGTGAGTACACCTGTGAAGAAAATGGAAAAAATACAGGGACAACAACATGGAAATACCAAACTTTTCAACATATGGATAGAAAAATAATAAAACGAGGAAATGCACACGTAAGTACAACAACGAAACAAATGTAAACATGAGTTTATCAAAGGTGATGAGCAGCCGCAAAAACGGCAACAACCATATTGTAAAAACTTGATCAAGGCCCTCTTAAACGAGGACAGGGTTGAGATGGAGGATAACGCTTGGCCATTTTTACATGTTCTGCGCTCGCGCGATATATGAAGAAGATGGCCTTCACCGAAACAATTGCACAAGATTTTCCACGCCATTATTAAGTCGAGTTTCTTCTTTTGCAGGCTGAGCGACTGCAATCCGTGCATAGTATTGCGTGAGCGGCTTCCAGGACTGGTTGTACAGTTAAAACTGCTGGTGCGAAGCTTCTAGAGAAACTATCTTAATATCTTTCTAATATAGAAATACTTCTGATTCTTGTCAGAGAAAAGATAGACATGCCATCATCCAATAGTGGACAGATAAAGCCATTTTCCTTCTGATTGCAACTAGGAGTCACTCTGATACAACCTCATACAGTAGTCGTCTTGAACAATCTGCCTGTTGTAGGGGTATAGCATAACAATGTTGATACTGCAAATGCCTGTTCAATCACGACGTGAACCAAAATGCCACAGCTTGGAGAAAATTTTGAGGTCTTCAAGCCAAGGAATATGGGGAACTTCTTTTTCTAAAAGGAGAATAATGTCCGTAGCTACCACAGTTTTAGGCTCCACTCAAATCAGCTCTCGCCTAAGGCTTCACACGTTACCTTAATTAGTTGATACTCTACTGCTGCAAAAAACTGTACTCGAAACTAACTAAGGAAAAACTGAAGGTACAGCACGCTGTTATAGTAGGACAAGGCTTCGCATATGTTTTAATATAATCTGCTAGCCCAAGCTTAATGGCTAGCACATTACTGTTGAGAGGACATTTTTCATCCTGATCAGGATGAGCGTCAATCTAATAGTAAGTACGATCCTGCTCCTCTCGAAGTTCTGCATAAGTAAAAATGCAATAGAAGTTGTTTTATCATTTGTTTTCTCCTGTGCCAACTAGGTTTGTTATTAAATTATTTATTATTACGGCCGACGCTTCGACTAGCTCGTCTTCCTCAAGGCTGAAAGAACCTCGAAACTTCTTCATCCGCGAAGCCATTTGGGTCAGAAACATCGTATCATACTTAGCAAGGGGGAGGGAAACGGTGTTTCTGGCCCAAGTGGCTTCGCGGACGAAGATCTTTCGAGCTCCTTTCAGGCCTTGAAGAAGACGAGCTAGTCGAAGCGTCGGCCGTAATAATAATTTTATAACAAACCTGGTTGGCACAGGAGGAAACAAATGATAAGAAAGTGCTTAGGTTTCAAGAACGACGAACTTGGAACCTGCAATAGAAGTTTTTGTCGCCGTTTTGGATGCGCTTTTGAAGAAATAGAGGAAATGTTCTACTGCCGCATCCTTGTTTCGCGTTCCGGTTTCCGGTGAATTTTCAGTTCTTCAGTCTCGTATTCCGTCTTCCGTTTTTCAATAACAAAAGGATTCACACCTCCTAGAGTAACTGTGTTTGAGGCTAATGCAGTCAAACCCTAAGTAGGAAGGCGCACACGGCGAGACAACCCTCTGGCACGGGAAGGACAGTCGGACCGCCTACATTTCACTGGCATTATACAAGCGAACCCGTTTTTGGGTGCGGTCCTTCAACAAGTGGAAGTGAAGCAAGCGAAATACTATTATTTATTCGTCATCATGACTGCCTTTTACTGATTCTGTATGAATGTTATTGCCCAAAGCATACGTAACAAATGTAATCATAGTGACTTCTTCCTTGGTTTGCATAAAGTGGAAATTGGTTTTTCCAATTCGGATTTGTACTTCGTTTGCTGAAAAAGCAGAGGAGGAAGCGAAATATTTACTATCCAAGCGTGGTGCAGTATAACGTTTGCACTAATGTAATCATAAACAATATACTCCTAGAACAGAAGCAACTGCCTCGTTTACACTCTAATTCTAATATTTACATACACTACTGGAATTAGAATAGAGCAGTCTATAACACCCGAATTTCGTCGATTCATGGTTTTTCATCGTAACCGATGCTAGAGAATGAAGCGCACGACTCAAAAATAGTGCGACCTGGGGCCAGATTGATCAACCGCTTACCGCCCTCTAACGGTAAAAATACCACCAAACCTGGTGTTGTATGAATGTCATATCAAGGGATTTGGCCGCATTTCCCCCGTTAGAGGCCGGTAAGTGGTTGATGAATCTGGCCCCTGGTCAATCCAGACATCCATTTATAGTGGGGTGCGTGAAATTGATGGTATATGGGAAGGTCAAAACGTCAACTAGCCAGTTTGCTTACCACAGCTGTTCACAATACGGATCACCACAGCCGAACAAAAACTCTCTCTTGTGACTTATTTCACGCTAAAATCTCATCGACATGGGTAAATTTGGTCAACGGTCGTCCAGTTATAGAATGCTTGCTTAAAATACTAGTGCGGGGATTCGGCCCCCAACTATGAAACGAAGATAAACTAACAAAATATGACCATTTACGCGCGTTAGGCAAACGAATTAGCGCTCAGCGTACCACTCTTGATACTTCCAGCCGCAAGCGGGCGCTCTGCGGTCGAAGGTTATCGCTCACAAGCGAAAAAAGTGGAGTCGACACGAATCAGCTGACGTTCCACTGACTCCTACAGCTTCCTGACCATATGATCGATTCCGAAAGATTGAAAAATGTTTGTTCGCAAAGTTTCAAAACCGTGCAACTACTTTTGCTAGCACTTCGTTTAGCACATCCCAGAGTAGAGTACAATTGTCGGTACTGAGCGGGTTGGTGCACGCTGTACACCGGAAGGGTGGCTTAAAACGGGTAAGTTCTGTGCTCTCTTCCGCTGAGGCGGAGGAGAGCACAGAACTAGGTGTTTATTTGAGTGCTCCACGACCATGGTCTCGTAATGGAGTGGGCACCAGCCCGCTTAGTACCCAATTGTCTAACAACTAACCGATCAACAAACTAAACCGTTCAGTATCTCCTACAGTGCTTCGACACGCAGTTCTGGCGGAACTATCTACTCTTCCGCATAATGTATGTTTTCCAGTTCAAGTGTATGCCACCGACTTGGCTCAGTATGAATAGAGCGACAAATACCTCATGAAATTTCAAAAATACGATATCGCAGTGAGCTGTGGGCACTCTCTACATGTCAAATAAAGGGACAAATGAAGAAATCTCTAAGGCTTGATATACAAAATGCATCGGACCAAAAGAAGATTAAATAAGAAAGATTACGGCAAGCCTCTGGTTTCCCGTTTTGCTTATTCTGACCTGTACGGCATAGAACCCACCAGTTTCCCCCTAGATTATTATTTGTTCAGGCAAGCCAGCTTCGTGGCATTGTTGGCATTAAGCGATTCCGGGTGTAGGAAGATGAGGGCATGAATTCGGGATTTCCCCTACGTCAGAAGACAAACAGATACCTACTACATCGAAACAACACACTAGAGTGCATTAAAACTGCGGCGCAAACAGACACGGGAAGGTCACCATGTAGGACAGCCCTACAAAACGGTTTGTGCTTCTTGAAACCGGATTTATTTTTCAATAGTGCTGTGTTCAATCCTACGGTGAAGTGAGGTAGGCAATTTCTGATGTAACTCAACACATGCACATGCATTCTTACCAAGGTTTACAATCACTGAGCAGGGGGTGACCCCTATTTGCGCCAAGACTTTTAATTCAGAGCAGCACGAGTAGACTGGACGAGTCTGGTCCCATTCTACCAACCCTGGATAGATGGAAGGCTTAGTTGGCCTAGGCTGGAAATCCGAAAAAGGAACCTGGAATCGGGTGCACGCGACAGCAAGCGCTTATTCCTACCGTGCTACAACGCGCCTACAAGGACATTCCTTCTTGAAATAGTCAGTTTCACAGAGAAACATGATCCAAGCAAAGGAACCGCTATCTGACACGCCACAGAAGTCCGAACTGCTGGGCGCCAGAGCGAGGAATGCGAATGAGTACTGAGAGAAATAAAGATATCCACGAGTGTAGAAGAAGGAGTACAGATTCCCGCGCCCCACACGCTTCTTGGAATACACCCTTCCAGTCCTCACTAGCGCCTGCAGACGGTCATCTCATCGAAACAGGAAAATGACACGCAAGTAGGTATCACCTACCGATGAAAAATGATGATTTGAATTTCTACATGTCTCATCGACAGCAGTCGATGCATTCGGCCTCGAATGCAGGTACCGGTACCAGCGATACGGTACCGGCCCCTGCGTAGTCACGAGGCAGCGCCTCGCGCTCGCTGAGGTCAGCAAGCGCCAGCGCTGACGAAAGAGGGAGGGCCCCGGCTAAACCCATTCCGGCTTTTTCTCGTCTAGCGATCCCACCCGCCCTCCCATTCGAGTTGGAAATGATGCTGAAAGCATATAAAATCCATTTACAGCTGTGATCGCGGCCTACGCCATACAGCAACCGTCTTACATGGACATGGCGTCAGCAGTGGGTCCTCAGCAAGTAGCCCCATTATCGAGGCTTGTATCGATCTCGCTGAACGCCAGGAACGCTCAACATCTACCGGAGAGCGAAAACCCAGTTCTTGGATTTTATTTCCAAGTTTCGTGTTCCCATATCAGGTCTTCCTAAATTGAGGAACGATTTTGTGGCTCACCTAATCCATCTAGGCAAGGTTAGATCTCTAGTATACCACATCAGCGCCCTCACACATTTCTTCGGTACTCCGCCTTCGGACGATGCAGACGTCCCACGTTCTGAAAGCGCTGGTTAGGATGGCCACTAAGACTTCGCCACCTGCCAAGCGTCGTCCCAAGGCTTCCAAGTCCGAACTAGACATAGTAGTTAAGACGGCGCTCAACCAAAGCTCGGACGAAGCCGTCATAGTCCTCATCGCTTTCCAGGGGCTGCTAAGGACTGGTGAGCTTTGCGCGCTTCAGTTCCTACACTTTTCCTATAGAGGAGAGAGCATGTGATAGATTCTGATCGCTAAGTCCAAGACCGATCAGGCTGGAGTAGGTACTAACGTGGCCATTAAGTTAGACCTTACCCAGACCCTACTATGGTAGCGATCCTGTAAAATTAAAAGCCATCTGCTGCCACAGTCTTTTCTTTTCAGTTCACGCAACGGAGGCAAGCCAATGGAGATTTTGCTGTTCCGGTTATTAGGGCAGCTACCCACGCAGTCAGGACTGGGATTGCAAGTGGGAAAATCACGATAGTCGGTCATTGAAAGTCCTTCGGGACATTTAGATGCCCCACGGAACATTCCCCATTGTCATACTAGGATGACCGTAATCTCATTGGCCATCCCCTCGGGGAATTTAATTCTATCTTCAGGAGGCCGTTAGCTCGTACCTCCACTTCTCCACCGTGGCGGTAGCATCTCGACTGACATGGTCGCCGACACTACGGCCTTCCAGCTTTCCGCCGACGCTCACGGACACACTATGGCGTATATGTTGTTGTTAGATTCAGAACATCTAATCTTCTCATGCCTGGCATGTATAATCTATTCGACCCTAGCGATGTTACGTTCAGAGTTAATATATCATCTTGTGACGCCTCAGTACGCGTATGATCCGACAATCTCACATGTATGTCTGTATCCTTTACGTGAAACGACGCGTAGGTATCTACCATACCACATGGATGTATGTAAACTTATAACATGCATAACGAGAACGTATATACGCACGACGACGAGAGATAAAGCCTTCTCCCCCCCCCCCCGTTCTATGTGTAGAAACTTCAAAGCGAAAGTTTCGCCGGAGTATATCGGAGGCGAAATCAATCCAGCGCTGACGACATTTAAGAACTGCCGCAGGCAGGTGGCAGTCGTGCGCATGAATAAACACAAGGCACCCACTTTGTGTCTCGGCGCGTCGTTGGACGCGTTCAACGTTCAAGCGTTGATGGCCGCATGTGACGAGCTCGTGGGGCGCGCGGCGTTACTGCTCCGGTTTTCGACCTCTGAACTGCTTTGCTCTAATTGCTTTCTTCCTTCTTCGGAGACGCGAGACGTGACCTCATGGCCTTCGGGCCGGCAGTACTCAGCGGTCAACTTTCTAGCCATTCCTGCGTTTATGTTCGGTATCTCTAAAAAAGGTACATAGCGGGGAGGTGTTCGCATCGAGATCGCACACGCTCGTAGTACAGTCACCCAACGCGGTTGCCGTTCTGTCCTTCGCTGAAGAGAGGGTAGCACAGAACTAGGCAAGGGAAGGATCTCCGAAGTGTGGCTCATCTAATTTACCAATTCTAATATGGGCTATCGGTGCCTATGTGCACAAGGCCGCCAAGTACCCATCAGAGTGGCGTACTGCTACTACCACAAGTACTCATCGTCAAGCATATGCTAGGAAAACATACTAGACGATCTTACCAGGGAATCACGTTTTCAAATCGTTACCGTACGGATAGTCGTTGCGGGACCAACATGTGCTCGGAACGGTGCTGACACCGTGCCATCCCATCTCCAGGGTTAATCAATAGTGGAGCTATGGGACGGAGAGAAGAAACTTCATACGGCGCAATGTGGCTCAGGGGGGGTCACCCCCCTACTCATTTGTTGTCCGCCTTAGTAAAGGATACGTGTGTGTGAAATCACATCGGAAATGGCCTACCTCAGTTCACTGTAGGGGTAGAACACACCAGTGCTGCAAAAAAATCCGGTTTCAAAAAGCACAAACCGTTGTGTAGGGGGGTGACCCCCCCGAGCCACATTGCGCCCTTCATACTGTTTGAGGTGGTTTTCGGTAGAGTATTTTGGGAAGAAATGCAACTTATTGTTGCAACCGACCAGTAGTTGCTTCAGCGTGGCAAAAATTGGTACAGGTCCTTATTGCGGCTTAGGTTCCGCTGTTGAAGAAACCTAAGTCATTTGGGAAACTACCTCCAAAGTCATTTCATTCTGCCTAAACCCATTCAGAAGACTAAGAGACCACGAAAACGACGCCGTAAGAAGTCGAAAACAAGGCTAACCTTAGATATGGATAGAAGACGTGTAGCAATCATGGCTGCGCTGAAGCAACTACTGATCGGTTACAATGTTAAGTTGCATTTCTTCCCCAAAATGCTTTGCGGAAAACTGCATCAAACAGTATGAAGACTGTTTTCTCCGTTTCATAGCTCTACTATTGATTAAGCATGAAGATTGCGTGGTGCCAGCATCGATTCGCGCACACGCTGGTCCCGCAACGACTGTTCTTACGGTAACGGTTTGAAAACGTGGTACCCTAGTAAGACCACCTTGTGGAAAGCATTGACGAGTCTTCCGTGCGAAAGTCGCCTGATCGTTGCAGAGCCAAGTCTGGCTCCGTCACATTTCGATTATTGGATCCATCCTATTCGAATTGAACCAGGTCGCCATTCGTCTCCCGGCTAAAAAAATTGCAAATAAAGGATCCTTCATAAGCCTAAACAATTTCTCTCTTTCATACGATAACTCGCTTTTAGACCTGCAGTTTCTTCAACATAGCCAACATTGCTACAAGTTTTGGCACTAAGCGGGCTGGTGCCTGCTCCGAGATTGCACATGGTCGTGGAACACTCACATAAACACGGTTTCTATACTCTTGTGACGCAGAGAAGAGCATAGAACTAGGTAAGGGAAGGAATTCCAGGGTCTGGCTGGTCTAACTTACGCCTTTTTAACATCTCGCCGGTGTGCAGCGGGCACCAACCCGCTTGGGAGCCAAGTTTCTATTGCAGCTTACGTCTCGGCGTTGTCGTGTTCTCCAAAGCCTGGAAAAGTCGAAGACATTTGAGAAACTATTCTCCCAAATGCCATTTCATTCTGCAGAAACTCATCCAAAAGGTCAAGAAACGACGAAAACCACGCTGTGGGAAGTCAAAAGCAGGGCTAACCTTACCGTTAGATGTGGAGAGAAGAGCCCACCGTCACCACAGATGGACGAAAGATGGCTTAAGGAGGCTACAGTCTTTTAGTGGCCTTTTGGATGGATTTCTGCAGAATATAATGGCATTTGGGAGGGTGCAGGCGACAACGCCGAAACGTAGGCCATATAAAGACTTGTAACAATCTTGGCTACTGTGAAGGAATTACTCGTAGATTACAACGTCAAAGATGCCAAGGCTCATCGAGAGTCGGAGGTGAAGGATCACTTCTAGTTTCGCAGTCATCAAGAAGAGGGCTGAGCCTCCCCACTTGGATAGATCTTATTTATACAGGGTGCTCCAAAAGTTCTTGGACACATGTCATTGACCGCCCAAACGGCTGTTTTAAAGAAAATCATATGAAATTCATAACATTTATTCCTTTTGACCAGGCACATATAAAGAATCAACTAATTTGCGAAATGACCTCCTTTAGCACGAATATACGCCTTCAATTGTTTGGGGAACGCATCCACGGCGGCACGCCGAGTGTCTTCATCAATCTCCTCCCAGGCTTTGTTCAGGGTTGTTTGAAGTGAAGCAGTGTCCTTCTGGGAGTTGCACAGGGTTTACTGTTCAATATGGACCAGATTGTATAGTCCATTAGATTGAGATCCGGGCTGTGCGGGGACAGTCGTCGCTGAGATGAAATCCGGGGAATTGTCGACGCACCACTTCTGTACCACATTAGCCTTGTGAGCGGGCTCAGAATCTTGTTGATAAGTCCAGCCGCCTTCTTCAGGATGTCCTCTAGGTAGTCTTGGCTGTTGATTTTGATTCCGTTTTCCACAAAAATCAGCTGTGTTTTGCCATCTGGGGCCGTATGCTCGTATACACCGAGTCTCACCGATGGGGATTGGGGCGAATAAGACATGTTGATATTGATTCGATTTCCCCCAACGGGGAACACGAGCATACGGCCCTGCTGTTATCCCTGCAAAAATCCTCACAGACTTCAGATATCCTGATGTTTGTGCAATTCCTCCATTGGCTTCTTCTTCTTTTCTTCTGTCGTTTTGATGGTTGAAACACTGTTCGGTTGTGCTAGTGAAGGCGGAGTCGTCAGTGAAAAGAATCCGTCGGTGGCGTACTTTGCCAAAGCGTTTCAGGAGCGTTCTGCATCTTTCCAGCTTTGCTGTCTCCATAGAATCCATCAAGAGCCGCTCCTTCTGAATGTTGTAGGGACGCATCTTGAGCTTCATCGCACAATTCGTCGAGTGGTACATTCGGATATTTCTGTATATAATGCACCTGAAACAGAAGAACTCAAGAACTTTTGAAGCACCCTGTAGAATAGATCTGAGATCATAGGTCCTATTCTATTGCAAAGCTTCATGTTTCTTTGAAGTTTGAGAGCGTTTCAGTTATTCAGTCTCTACGAAACATTCTGCTGTTGCTTATAACCGCACTCTGTGGTGCACCTCTTTATCTATCATTCAAGTTGTTTAGGACCTATCCTAGTGGAGAAGGAAGTTCATCGATCAAGAAACGTCGTAGTGGTCGCATTGTTCTTACGGTAGCTGATTGAAAACATGCTTCTGAATTCCATTACGTTGCACCATGGCATTACACGGCCTGTCGTAAATTTGCGTGTGGCTGGTGCAGTTCGGTGTTTGCGCCCTCCTAGCTTAGACATCGCGCGTCGGCGTCCACGTTGCCGCGTTCGATCGATGTCTTATGCGCCCGTATTGGCAGCGGCGGCAAGCTCGTCGTGGTGCAGTGGAAGTGGCGTCGCTTCTGAGAGGGAGGTCGGGGGTTGAGTTCCTGTGCGTGGTGGTTCACTTGCATTTCAACTGGGTACTTGGGATTTGAGGAGCCTTGGCGTGTGAGCAAATTTGAGGCACTTTTTTCGGCATTTTTTCTCGCCGCTCGAAGAGCGCAGAACCCAGCCGCGTACTCCCTTTAGCGACGAAAGCAGTTTCCACACGAGCAGCTTGGAATTGTGGAGACAAGTGATGTGTAAAGCTCCGTTTCTACTCCTCTAGGCTCAGTTCGAAACCAAAACCTTCTTAAGAAGTCGAATTCTGGACACAAGTGATGTGTGCAGCTCCGTTTCCATTCGTCTAGGCTCATTTCGTAACCAACTCGACAAGTGAGTGATGAGGCGTGAGGGAAAAGGAGACGACGCAATTGCATTGCACCACACACCCAAATTTACGTCAGGCCGTGTAATGCCATGGTGCATTGTAATGGAATTCCATGTTCTCTACTAAGAACGTCTTGTACACTTCCCGACCGTAGGCCACGATCACTTGGTGTCTCATATCTGCGTGAAGAGATGCTCGCGTCCATTAGATGTGTTGGTGTGCAGTGTAGTTGTGCTCTCGTAATTTTTTTCGAACATTCGAGGGGTTTCGATTTCCTAGAAATTTCGAATAATCGAATTCGAATATATTCAAAAAGGCGCTTTTTCTGAATAATCAAATTCGAATACATTCGAAAAACGCGATTTTTTAAACATTCGAATCCGAATACTTGAATTCGAATGAATATCGAAGCAGAGTTCGGGAGCTGTTTCGATTCTAAAAATTTTAGAATGTAGAACGTGGGTCACTGTCTCGCAATCCGTAGAGCAGTTCCATTGAGACAGCCGTATGCTATGACGTTGATGACGTCGTCCCTTGCAGTCCATTCTGGTGGAGACCTGCAGTACGACCCCTTCCCTTTATAAACGACCTCGTTAACCTCCCCCCCCCGTGCAATCGATTCGATTAGGTGTTCGCGGTGGACCGCGCTTGCGAACCACACAGTGGACCCGACCAGGGGTGTGCGTAATTACGATTTACGATTTACGGTGATTTTTGGCAAATTTTTTACGATTTACGATTTACGACATTTTGGGTCGTAAATCGTAAATTTTCGTAAATGTGATCTTCGGTCCACGGATGAGAAACGTCCACATAACGTGATATAATTCGGATTATGACGATGTACCCACTTTTAAAGACTTTCCTCATAGCTCGTTGCTATTACCTAATTACTTTTTTATGTTCTGCTGTGGCGCTGTGACAGAAAAACACAGCATTGCGGATAGGTCGCTCTAGTTAATTCCTGGCAAGGAACTGGGCTAGCCTAATTTTCTGGTCGCACTCTAGCACAACATCTCACATTCGAATGGCCTGAAAACATTTCGTTCCAGTCCACAGGAAAGCATGAAAATAATCATTGCACTGGAATGGAGATGATCACTTGCTGAACCATGTTCTATGCTGCAACCACCGCCTCGTCAACTTGTAGCTTTTTCACTTGTTCACCACATAGACGACTCTTTCCAATGCACACGAGTAGAAGTCATGCAAAGCCGTCAAGGTATATTGGACTTGATTGGAGGCTGTGGAGTAACAGCTAAATTGTTGGAAAGAGTAAAACAACCATGTTTCAATCTGATTATCACTTCACGTCATGACACGGAGTGTATTCACATTTAAGGTGCAACTTAAGCAGAACGTCTGACATTTTCATGATGAAAATGAAAAAGTTTGGCACTTTTGGTCTCGTTTTCAGTGGTTTGATTGAGGCTATTGTGTTCGCCCTATGCGATCCGTTCAGAATGCTAAAGACTGGGCAAAAGATACGATGGCGTTTGTTACAAAGGTAGCGGAGAGCAGGACTGGCGAATGCAAGCAGTCATTAATTAGTAATGCAATATTTTGGAGTTTCCGAAATTTGACAAGTGCAGACAAACCTGCGAGCGAAGTAAATGCCGAAAGTAATTACCTGGTATCGTCGAACATTCCAGGAGTTGTGGTTGCCTTCAAAAATGATAAAGGACAAAGCACGACGTTAACCAGTCCCTGTTTGAGATGCGCCATCCATTCTTTCTACCTTTGTGGGATATCGTAGAGGTCATTTGAGTGTGGGTTTGCCTTATAGAATGAATTGCGGTTGCCGCCGATGTAGAGGTCAGTGCTTTATCCTTCCCAGACAAATCAGGAACCAATTCACAACCCAGCAGGTATGGAAAACTTGACTGCCCGTGGTAGGACTGTTATCAAGAACTCCTATTCTGGAGCATGCAATAGCCATTCTCCTCCGACTTCCCTACCATGTGTTCCCCTATACGTTTAAAATGCACCTTGTACGAATCAGTTAAACCGCTATCAATTCAAGCTGCACCTTTCTTCTCTACTTTACTCCTAAAGAATGCCACAAAAATATCTTCTTTTATAATTTCAAGTCAAAATCCGACTATGATGAGTGTCCAAAAATATGATCATACTCTTTCAATGGTCACACAATTCCTTTCGGTCTGCTACAAAAATGCTGTTGGGGTACAATTCAAAATGTGGGAATGCTTAGAACTTTAGGTGTGTCATATCATGGAAATGTGCCATGCGCTCACTCAGTAGGGGATGCTTGTTGCATTATTTGTGCAACTACTGTTTTCGTCAAGTTGGCCAGCGATCAAATTATTTTTTGTTTTTGGAAGGAATGGTTTTTGTTGATTTATTCGGAGTTGTTGCGGTTGTTTCTACAAAGTCATAGTTTTATATGCAAGCCAATGGCTAGTAGAATGATGAACATTTTTGATCGTCCAAGCAGTGTAAGCTTTTTATTCGGGCACCCTGTATAGGCGCCTTTTAAGATAGCGTTTTTGAACAAGCGGTTTGAACAAGCCGTTTTTGGTCCTCCAAAAACTTGTCCAGCTTGATTTGAAAGGTGCTGTTTGATTTTAATGGCTTCCATCTTAATTAGAAAAGTGTCCGCTCGAGCTGAAAATGTCCCAACAAAACGGTTAGGTTCGACATAATGGAAAAAACAAGAAAATTAAATGTATTATAAATCAGGCACCTCTTACGATTTACGGTTTACGATTTACGATTTAAGGCGATTTTTTCGTAATTACGATTTACGATTTACGAAATTTCGGATTTCATTTACGCACACCCCTGGACCCGACGCGGGACAAGGCGTCCGGCGCGTTTGGATCGTCCGTTGCTGGGCAGCGTTTTAAAACCTTGCTGAACATTGGAGTTCTGGGGACGTGCTGCCAATCTCCATAAAATGGCTGGGGATCCGCGGCTGGGTTCTGCGCTCCTCGAGCCCCACCTACAGCTGGAAAAATGCGTATAAAACACCAACAAATTGTGTTGGCATCAAAAACCCTCAAATCTCAAATAGTCATTTGAAATTCAAAAGTATGACAACGCCGGAGAAAAGAACCCCTGACCTCTCTCGCATGAAGCATCGCACTATCCATGCGCCCCAAGCCGCTTGGCTACAGTGCAATCTCTGGCGTACCAAAAGAGCGCCAGCGCGATTCACCGCGAACAGCTGACCGAGTCGATTGCGCGGGGGCTTTTTAGACGCGATCTTTATAAACACCCTCCCCCTCCCCGTCCCCATCCCGTAACATTTTAGTCTATGGAGCCATGGTACTCCTGCCACAAAACAAGGCCATAAAACCCCGCTACCGGGGACTAACCTAAGTCCCGACAAATTGCTTTGGAGAAGCTATGGTGCCGTTTAATTTTCTTAACAAAGGCGCAAAAGAACTGTTGTACCGTAGATTAAGAGAGAAAAGTATACGCTTCTCAAAGAAGGTCATTATGTTAACTACTTAGAAAATTGTTAATGTAATGACGTTAGCGAACTAATGCTGGTGAACATGTCAGGTTTAATTCGAAAACACGTGGGAATGAACTGCTTGCAAACGAACCTGAAGCGGACCGCGTTAATTAAAAAGGGGCCATTTTTCCGCGCATGTTCCATCTCGACGAAACATCGTCAACATGACGAACGACTTTGAGCGAGAGACAGACATGATGAAGCGAGCGGCTTAGGGAGCTTCCGGGGACATAAGAGGGTGTAGACGACTAGGGTAACCCCATGTGCTTTCCTGTTTGGTTCCGTTCCTCGTCCTCCGGCGCTGTATTCCCTTGTTTTCTCTACTGCAGCTTATTTAAGGTAGCCGGTAGTTTGCTCAAGTGGGATTATCGGTGTCCTCCCCGTTTTGTTTCAGTGATGCGGAGGCGTCCGTAATCGTGTTTTTGTTGACAGGTGTATGTATGTGTATGTTAGCATATAAACTGTATTGTCAGATTGGACCAGATCTCTCCAACGTTCTTAGTCCCAGCTTCCTATAGTCCGTGAGAACTGCATACTCTGATCAGCTGACGAGATTAGGCCAAATCTTGAGGAAGATTCGCTCACCAAAAGCCCTGTTCATACTTCGCGACAGCAACGACGGGAGCGATAAGAGCGACGGACGTCGTACGTAATTAATTACGTACTCCACTCTCCGTTAACGTTGGAGAGATCTGGTCCAATCTGACAATACAGTTTATATGCTAACATACACATACTCCATACTCTGAATTCGAAAGTAGATGATTCCTGTATGTCTTTTACGGATAAGGATAACGTAGTGTATCAGAGCGACGTCCGGGCCACGAAGGATCAATGAGGTTCAACAGATCGGAGGCATTTTCCTACGAAGCATGAACCTCAAATGACACACAAGGTACTGCAACCGAATCTTCGTCAATGGGCTACTGGTATGGAACATGCTGATCGGGGGTTGAGGGTAGCTTCGTAAATCGCTACTTTAATAACGATGGAATTCGAACGAACAGCTTTTTTATAGGGGTTCTCGCTTTAAAAGAAGCTCGTTAGATGCTCCCACTGCCAAACCAACATTTGTAAATCTTTTGCTGTTTCTGCTTTCTATCTGCTGCCACATCGCGGGTCTTGCACATCGCAGCCGGGCTGATGACGACTGCACCCATTTAATCGAGTTGGATAAGAATTGCCCCATCGTTAAATCCCTTCAGTTTGTGTACAATTCATACCTGTGTTGTAAACCACTGCCAAGATGTGCTCAAGGATGTACCATTCAGAAAGGTTACAAATTCTGACGTTCGTATGTGGACCCATCACAGTCCACAGATAGTCTAAATGAGCTCCTCTTATTTCACGGTTAGTCTCCAATCTCACTCCCGCAACGGGACCAAATGATGTTTGGTCAGCGGTGGAGAGACAACGTTCTATGACGTGACGTAGGTTGCGGAAGGATCGGTGGAGAGAGCATGTTCTCACAGGAGACGACGACTGCAAGCGAGGTAGCGTGCCAGCAGCAAGAGACTGCAGACGCGCGGCGAAACGGCGGTGGACAGCCGGAACAGGGACGAACGGGGGCAAGTTGCCCGTCAACCCACCATACTCGCTCCCGTCGCTGGCGCAAAGTATGAACAGGCCCAAAGCTTTTGAGTTAAGGAATTGAAGTTGTTCTTGCTTGCTAAGTGGGTGAATCGACCTATGTCACTATGATTAGACACTCGATACAGACATAGGGATTTTTTGCTGCTGTCAACTTTTGCGATTAAGAGACGATAGTTGGAAGTGAAGTATGCAACTCTACTCCTTTTTCATTCCCAAGTTAACTAGCAGCACTCATTCGATTCTTCAGGTTTCATCAAACTATTGATAGCAAAGAAACATTTGTTCTGTTCGCTAACATGGTCTTTTTGTCTTCAGCAATTCATGCTAATGTATGATAGCGTAGTCGGAGGATACGTCGCATCCACGAAGTTCTAGTCTCCGATATGAAGATCTGGTCCCGTCCAGCTAGCCAAACCGCTGGATTGGTGCTAAGTGTTTATTGGCAAGAGAATTTTCATTTCATACGTAGTTTCTGCCTTTCTGGATGCGTGATAGAGCAGCCGGAGGAGACACTGGCTACGTGCACCCGATTCCATATTCTTGCTTGGCGAACCAAGCCTTCCATCCCTTCAAGGTCATGAATTGGTGGCAGACTTGTCTGACAAAGATAAGGAATCGTCGGTCTTCATCGGCTGGCCATCTGAAGTCATTGCGTAGGCCAAATGCACATTCGAATTGCCTCCACGGTATCCCGTAGAAGTGGAGTGCGTGACTGACCATTATCCTTCATCGCTTTATCTGTGTTCATGGCAGATGACCTACCTATAGGAGGGGCGAGTGTCTCGCTTATTAAACCTCGAGTAGTTTTGAGTGTAACAGCTTGTGCAATGAAATCTGGTCATTGGGAGGTGCAAGCCTTTCTATAACACGGCTAGCGTTCCGCTTACGACTCATTTATGTGCATTATGGTTTCGATACGGCGACTTTATGTAAACATCTTCACCTTCACAGGGCCGTTCCCTATCTTCTTCTTCTCAAGGGCCGTTCCCTATCCCACATAAAAAGCGTTCTAAATCCGCATCTTATCCGATATTTTTTCATACTCTCACCTTTTAAAATCACCTTGCTAAGGGGTGGTATAATTAAGCTAGGATTTCTACCTCTACAGTTCTGAAAGCTAGACTCGTTGAAATGCGCTTGTACAAGCACTTATATAGCTCTCTAATGCCCCTACCTTGCTGAAAACGTGATCGAGGTCAAAAACGAAGTTGTCATGGTGATCCAGAGTCAGCTTATCTGTTGGAATTGAGTTAATTTGATGGCCGCGGTCTATGCAAGATGCCACGTGAAGCATTTTTCCACTGTTCTCGAATGAAGGCGTATAATCATTTGGTAGTGTTGACTTTAGTTGATAATACATATAACGCTATTTTTTCGTTTCTAAGTGACATAGTTTGCTGATGGCGCCAATTTTGAACGTTCAGAAAACCGTTTTCCTCTTCGGAGTCGTTAATGTGGCCTACATATGTAAGGCGGGAACGTCCCAGAGCATCGTGTATGAGATGGTTGTGCCACCCAGTGCTGCATGTACGGTCGACACCATGGTTGGTTGTTGTGTGTTCGGTTGGTGCTATGATTGATTGTGATTAGCTGGAGCGTGTCGTCTCCCCATGTAGGCCACATTAAATAATAGTGTCAAAAAACTTGTCTAGAAAAAACAACGTGCAGGTTCATCCCTGATGTGGTCATTGATTCTTATATATGACGCGATTACCTACTTATTAGAACCTCCAAGAAGTATGGAATAACAAGCAGTGTATCCCAGAAGAGCGGTGATACAGGGGATGGCCTTTGCGGTCTTTAACCGGAAGACAGTCGGCCAGAGGCTCACCAGGTGGTGAACCGAAGATGGCCTCATTTTCTCATGTGTCGCCTTAAGAAGGGTACTTTTTGCCCAGCTGCACTGCACTGTCTGTGTTACCTCTTGTGTTTCGTCTCTCTCATACCAACCTTTGACTCACCGCTGCGGTCTGAAATGGTTCTTGGACGGATGATTTTTCAAACCTTATTTCACTCTCCGGGATCTGAAGAAGACTGCTACGCCGAAACGTTAGCCGGAATAAAGGATATTTGCTAATCTTGGTTCGCCAGCTGCATCACTTGGGTATATTCACACTGATCAATACTGCGCCAAGATTCAACAACAGTCGAACGTGGAACATCCGAAAAGTTGTTTATTGTCAACATTGATATTTCAGTTTAGCTGTTCGTTTTAGGTCTAGCCTTGCCGCAGTTTAATGAGTAGTCTAGCCTATTATTTATGCCATTCCAGGACAAGTTCCAGTCTTCTAGCAGTTGACTGTCAACATTTCCCATTGTGTCTCATCTCTCTTACCTTAGTAAAGTCGCTCAAGTCCTTCGATGCTTTTTCCGTTAACTGGAGTTAGCGAACAGTATTTGAGGAAACAAGGAAGGTGTAAGTGCGCATAGGCTTGTGTGGGTGTTTCCCGACTTGGATGAGGATTGTGAGGGCGTTTCCATCTGTTAGCCTTCACGTTTCCGTCTTTTTCTCACTCTTTCGTTAATTGTTGAAATATCCTTTCGAACGATTCCTTAGCGGTGTTTCAGTAGACAGACCATATCTGTTTCAGAAATATGGATCAGAAGACGAAACACGATCCCAGTACGGCGAGGAATCTGCTCTCTATTCAGCGCATCGATCCATGCGCCGTTGCGATTCTGGACAAAGTAGGTTTTATTTGTTCATTTGTCTATTTGTTCAAGATGTTGAGAGCTCGCCACTGATCAATGTTGTTTAGACTACCCACGCTGCAAAATATAATTTTGATGTGGTTGCAAAAGCATGGACCAAAACCAACATAGAAGGAGCACTGTTTATTATTCAACGAGCTGATAAACCCTACTACAGGTATGGTGGTTGACATGTACTACTTATTACGGCACTAGTTAAAGGTTCCGACTCCACCGACAAGACTTCGGCCGAAAATTTTTTTTCGCTGAAACTTTGCCTAGGGGGTTATTTGGGGTGCTGATCACGAATCGGATATCCGTTTTTCACGATTCGGTCGGAGACCACCCATACCGATAACGTGGGTGGTCCAGGCAGGTCACCGATTTCGCTGAAACTTCGTCTAGGGGTGTTATTTGGCGTGCTGAACACGAATCTGACATCCGTTTTTGAAATTGCGGCCGATTACGGTAGATTACGGTAGCTAAAGGTAACTAAGGCTGCCGAGGTCATAATCATCGATTTTGCCCAAACTTCGTCTAGTGTTTATTTGGGGTGCTGATCACGAATCTGGCATCCGTTTTTCGTTTCACGCTGGAATACGGTAGGTTACGGAAGGTGCTGGTGACTAAGGTAATGGTCACTGATTTCGCCCAAACTCCGGCGTAAAACGAAAAACGGATGTGGGTTCTGCAACAAACCATAAATAATGTTTTCTGAACAGCTAAGCTCGTTAATGAGTGGTCGTTAGTTCACCCATTTGGTTATCCGGCAGTCACCATTTTTTCGACCTGTGCTACCCCGAGCGCCATGATTAGTTGGGAAATATCGACGCTTAAAGAGCCACTGTCAATTATGTGTTGGAATGTTCATAAGTGGTATCTGAAGTCGTCCCGCGCCATAGACTCTCGGTAGACGATATATCTCTAGCGCTATATCGCGCTTGTCTCGAGATTCTATTTTCGTTAGTTGTTTCATTCTATTTGCTTGTTCCCATAGCGAGAGTTACGTTTATATTTAGCATGATCATTGCAAATCGTCAGTCATTGGATGACATGGTAGAACCAGTGAATCCTCTTACAAAGATGAACAACGAAGGCCACTACTTATTCTTCTGCAAACCGGACAGTGAGTGGAGTCTTTTATTACAGAGTTTTCTTGATAATTTTACTTCTATATGTATACGTTCAGATCAGATCTACGGCTTGTGGTTTTTCTCAACTGAGGACTGCACGAGAATGTACAATCTGCTAAAGAAACTTCAAGAGGAAATACGATCTGGAAAGGTGCGTATTATCCCTAATGTTTCATTGACAACATCTGAGAAAAGAAAGTGGATTCGCATTACAAACAAATACACCTACATGTGGGCATTAGTGCGCCGCGTGGCGGTGCAAGTATAAACTAGGGCTTGCGTACTGTTGAAGAGTGTTCTTCTTTAATAAGATGTACATATTTCGAGAAAGCTTTTGACGGGTGGGCGCCATTGCACCATATGTGTATCTAGAGGCAGACGTTATTCGCAGGCCTGTGTCACATTTCGAAATGTGATGGCGGCTGACAGGTTTTATACTATGAGAAACCATTTATAGTTTCGCGGACTGTCTTTAGCATAAAGCGAGGAAGTGTGGACGTAGATCTAATCGATATGAATTATGAGTGGAGTTTCAGATTCCTGCGACACCAGTCACGGATGATGTGAGTAATCTTCCTGAATCTGTTGCACCACCCAATGAATCGAATCAGTTGCTGGAGCTTCTCAAAACAACACAGCCGACTTCAACCACAAATCAGGTTCGACTGTGAACACACGATTCTTCTAAAATTCCCACTGAGATTTATTGCTTTTAGGGAAATCATCGAGATAACAGTGCTCCCACGGTGCGACCCCCTTCTTCCACACAGGATAAGGCGGAGAAGGAAAAACCGAAACTGAGAGACGATGAAGTTGGAATGGCGTCTGGTCCCGTATCAGACATGCCGATGCTTCTTCAGAAGCTCATGATTCAAGAGCAACCGAAGCTTATTACAAAGGTAAGGCTTTCTTGGTGTGTAAGGGTCTGCAGAAGATCCAGAGGTGAAATTTTTTTAAAAAGTGCTTCGATATGGCCTTCACGCCACGCGATTGAGGACTTGACAAGAAGGACTTTTGAATATCAGACAGAATAATAAAAACAAAAGCGCAGCACTACAAGAAAAGAATGACATTCAGTGGAAATGCGTTTTCGCACTTCACCAAGATTGACAAACCTAGGCATGCTGACATTAGAATCAGTGTCGCTTACGATGTAACGAACGCGATACCAATGCTATTTCCAAGTATATGATAGGTTGATCTTAACCATTAATAATGGCTCGTTTATCGACATCTCTTGTTACTTGCCTAAACTGTGTCAAGTTTTTAAAAAGTTCTTTAAAAATGTGATCCTTCAGGTCGGCACAACAGTTATAACATCGGAGGATCTCGAGAAGGATTTGCTCCGCTCAGCAAAACCAAAGCATGCTCAGTTTCAGGTTTGCTTCTGTCTATCCTTCACGGTCGTTCCCCATTCTTGCCTTTAGTAGTTTAATTTGTAAGTAACTTGAGACAATCCTCTTCCTTCAACGCGTGCAGGTGCGTTCGCTGATAGGTATCACTATTCACAGTTATGCAGCTGAACAATCTTGGTTGTTAATTGTCAAAATGCAAAAAAGAAAGGGAATCCTTATGTTATTTGGGCTGCGATCAGTTAGGAAGGCATTCTTGCTGCTCTTCAAATGCTGGATTTTTCAGGATATGCTAACGTCGTGCTCGGCTGGATCACTTGCAGGGTTTTCGAATCGCTCCGTGCATGGTAGTGATGGAGAAGCGGACGCTAATGAGGTGTGTTGTTCGTGGTCGGACAGCTGAAGCTTCTTATATAGCATAAAGAACTGTAGAGTTTGGAATCGTATACTGTTTTACGAAATTTGAATATTTATTGTGAAATTCTGTGAATATTTTTTGGCATTGAGCTCCTTATTGTATTGCTATTTAATCTGTTAGGTCGTTCTGAAGATTCTCGCCGTTTTAGTGCCCTGAATATTCCCGAATATGTTTCAATTTTTTACTGAGCCACTTCATTCATAGGAATTTTAGATACTCACACGTAGAGAAAAACATTGTTTTAAATGCATGCGAAAGATGTGACGTGACTCCCTAAAACTGTGAATATGCGCCGCTTTCCGTCACAGCAGAAAAGCCCGAGTTTCGTGTCAGAGAGCTTTGAAGCTTTAATATCGGAAACGCGAAGAAATTAAATCGAAATCTAGGAGCTATGGTAAGAAGCAATCGTATAAAAAATCAGCAGTGAAATACTGTCATGGCGCACTTTGAAACCGAGATAGGGAACCGAACTGAAATGCAGAAGGCCTTGCTCAGAAATGACGTTAGGGTAGCATAAGCATCCAGCTGAGACGCCTCTTTGCAGAGGAAAACGAAGTTCACTTAGTCTGAGCTCTACGGCCCTGCGCCTCGACAGTTAGATGTACCAACGGCGACCTCTAGTTTCCCTTTTCATATTTTCAAGGAATAGAAACGAACAGTCTTTCGAAATAGTAGTTTACTATTATAAGGTGCCGATCATGAGCAGTAGCACATAATAGTTTGCGAACCACTTGAGAGGGAACTAGTTTGCTATAACCATCGCGAAGTTTTAGGTACCATTGGAATGATCACTTTTGTATTTTGAGATTTACTGCTAGAATTATTCGGAATAAAATCTAGTGAGTAAACGAGTAATTTGGAGCAGAACATGGTGATGAAAATCTGAGTGCAAACCAAAGCGCGAAAATCTTCTCAAAATGTGCTATGATAAATAAAATGATGCTATCGCTCTAAGTGGCTACTCCAATTAGCACACCGATGAATTCTTCCGCACTGCAGTTGTAGGACTTGGACCTGAAAGCTGTCTTCGTTTTGGTGGGATCTCCGTACATGTAGGTTTCACAACGTTATTTTTCCATTTTCGTATTATTTGATTGCTTTCAGAGGAGAATTCTCACCGTGTATAAGAGTGTAAAAGTGTAACGCCAAGTGTAAAAGTTCTGGCCATAACCGAAAACTTTGACAGTGAACGAAGTTAAAATCCTTTGAGATCACAAGTCAGATTCGGCGGGAACTTTCTTTACAACCGAATAGTTCCAATGTTCTTTTAAAGTGGTGGTGGTGGTTGGTGAATTTCACCGTTACACTCTCAAATTTCCATAGCGCTGTCACGACCTCATGTTATGACAATTGCGTTTATTTCTCTATCTCCATAAAGACGATTATTTCAGGTGGATTCAATTGTTAGCAGTCGTGCTCCTGTGGATGACTCAATCTTCACGGTTGGGTCCGGATCAGTTACACCGCCGCTGAACAAACATCAGGTACTTCTTGAAATCGCCACATTTTAGGAAGCGTTTGCAGGCTTGGATTGATCTAGCGCATTACTGACAAGGTGTGATTCATTCCCACACAAAGTGGAAGAATAATGAAGATAGGAACCCCTTCGATTTGCATACTCCGTACTATAGAATGCGCCACGCACTCCCCAACGAGGTGATTTTAGTGGCTTTGCGATGAACAGCTTAGTCTGTGGTGGTAAAGGTCTAGGGCCGGATTCATCAATCGCTTATCGTCTTCTAACGGTGGAAATACCGCTAAATAACCGATGGTGATTAATGTCATATCAGGGGGTTTGGTGATATTTTCACCGTTAGAGGGCGGAAACGGTTGATGAATCTGGCCACTAGTGCCGTAGATATAGATTAGAATAACTGAACGAGACATGATTATTGTCAGCAATCATGCAAAGTATGTGAAATTGGCCCAATTCGTCAAGGGTGTTAGGTAAAGGTTGGCGTTTTTCAGTCCCGGCTCGAAAAGCCCCGCAAATTGAACTTTTACGGGACTTCGAGAAGGCCATTTGAATGCGTATTCAGTCTGTATAGAAAGGGTGCGTGGAGCGCAAGCGGAGGACGCGTCGGCTGCCACGCTTCGAATGAAGGTTCTTGGTTCGGATTTCCCGCTTGGCCAACCAAGCCTTCCATCCCTCCGGGATCGGTCGGTGAATTGGTACCAGTTTTACTTAAAACGGGCAAAGTACTGAGTTGTTCATTGGGGGGGGGGCAAATACGCATTCAATTGCATTCAAAACATCCCGTGGAAGCAGAATGAGTAGCGCATCTCAAAAGGCTTCTCAGATCAGGCAAATATTACCCGTCAATTATTTAGCATTATAAAAGTAAAAGTAATTCATCGACAATCGAGGGATGGAGGACTTGGTTGGCCTGGGTGGGGTTACGAAGCAAGGACCTCAGTGCGAGGTACACAAGCGAGAGCGGTGCGCCTCTTCCGACTGTGCAGTCACGCGTCTTATATTCTTCTACGGTGTGTTTCAAAAGTATGTATCCACCTCATAATTTACTCTTATCTCATTTCGTGTGTTGGTTTATGTAGGCCCGCACTAGTTCCACCGGATTCCTCACAGTCGAAAATAGGGGGCCCTCACTTTCAGAAAAACTGTTCGCCTCACACAAGAATCAGACTTCCTTGAAAAAATTGGGTGTTTGCGTGTTTCAAAAGTATGTATTCACTTCATCTTCACCAACAGGAAAAAATCAATCTGAATGGTTCCGATGGATACCGACATTACTAGAGGAACCTGAGAGATGACCCTTTGGTCGCCATTTGGAGGCGAATCATTAAGGACATGAGCCGGCTTCTGCAGCAGCGTCCATGTGCCATGTTGACCAAACATTGGCTTCACCGTCGCAACATCAAGTAGCGGACTAGCCGGCCTCTCTCCTGTCTGCAACCCGATGGAGATTATGTGGGGACACTTGGTTCAATAAATCTCCGCGAATAACCGACATTTCGGTTATTCGCATGACGTGCCGGCGGTATTGGCTGCTTAAGACACTATCGAAGACAAAATCATCCAGAACCTTTTCAACGGCATGCATAATAGGATGTATGATGTTATAAGAAGTAATGGTGGTATGATCGCCTCTCCAATTTAATAAAAAATTGTTTTTCTTAAGTGGATACACACTTTTGAAATACCCAAACACCGAATTTTTACCAAGAAAGTCTGATTCTCGTGAACAAATTTTCTGAAAGTTCGTGCCTACCTATTTTCGACTACGAGGAATCTGGTGGAGCTAGTGCGGGCCTGCAGAAATGAACACGAAACGAGATGTGGGCAAATTATGAAGCGGATACATACTTTTGAAACGCACTGTGTACTTACTAAGGGTTATTACTACGACGAAGCCGTCAGAGCGGTCTCTCGTCCGCACTGACGGCTTCGCCGTAGTAATAACCCCTCATCATCAATTGCAGCTGCCACAAATATCGTGGTTTCCGCAGGAAGAACACCTTCAACTACGTCGATTGGGGCAACTTAGAATATAGAAGAAAAATAAACGACATCTTCGGAAAATCGATAATTTGATCAATATCATCTGACGGCGATCGATACTTCAAAGACGAACTGTTGTGTTCATTGATCTCGGTTACCCCAGGGCTAAAGTTTCGGGCCGCTGTCGATCGCCATCAACCGTTGGTTACCGCCAATACCCCGTGTCCCCACTCCAGTTGTGACGGACGGATGGACGAGCGGACGGACGGACGGACGGGTGGACGGTTGGACGGACACACACACATTAAAAAAGTGCATCTTATTCGTGATACGCACTCAAAATAGCCCCCTCCCCCCTAGTCAAAGGCTTCATTTATACTTCGACGCCGAGCGACGCGACGCCACGTATAGTGGCCATATTGATTGAGCTACGCGATCGATCAATTTGGCCACTTTGCATGGCGTCGCGTCGCTCGGCGTCGGAAGTATAAACGGGGCCAAAGGTAGCACGAGGTTTTTCTTTCGAGCACGATAGTAGAGAAGGTACACTAGCGCAGACGTGCCTCAACAGTGGTCGGTTTCTCATATCAGCGGTCGCTGCTACTTCCACTGCGGTGTTCGGAAGGCTTTGAGCTATGTTCTTCGATTTTCGAGAAAATTGTTTCCATTTCCAGTTCGCGTCGGCCTTGGTTCACCTCATGCAGACGGACGAACACTTCTTGGCTCAGATCCATCAAGCATACGTCGACGCGATTAACAGGCGAATAAGTCGGAACTGACTCGGCGGTCCCCGGCAGTGCGCGCTTCTCCGCAACGAAGAACGTTGTTATGCTTTACTTCTCCGAAGGCGTAGTGACGACGAGTAATGCCAGCCGAGCTCAACTATGTGCTGCTGTCTGATGTGCTGATTTTTCTGTGCTGGATTCGCGTACTAACCGTCTGTTCATCGTTCAGTTTTTCATGTTTTTCAGGGCTTTGCATAATTAGTTTCAGATGCAACTGCGTTACCGGTGGCTCCTAACGGTTCATTGGTGTTGAGATAGGTCACTGTTGCGTACTGGTAGTTCAGCTCTCAATAGACCCTTTAACGAGCCACTGCATTGTGGCAGCTTTGCCGCAGTATAGGTGTTGCCTGTCGCTGTTTTCCTGGAGAACTGTTTTCCAGCTTCGAAGTGTTCGGCTGTTCCTTAATGTACGCATTGTTGTATGTACCTCTACAATTGCCTTTCCGGTTGTGATGGCAATCCGAGTTGTGAGTATCGAATCTGATGTTCTAACCCGTCTTTGGTGGTGACATGAAGGAGTTTGTAAACATTTGGATTGCGTTGTTCTTGGTTTATTCACTGCAGACATCGATGACGGAAGAAACAACACGGCGTTGGATACTGCAGGGTGAACCATAATTCCAAAAAAAAAAACTGCGTCGTGTAAAAAGACTACAAATGCACCAAATTTGGTACAATTTTAAACACAATTTGCCCATGGATTTTAGATTGTGGCGGAATGGCACTACTCATAAGGGACACACCTGGATTGATGAGAGCCTTCAGATTGTGTGGGCAGGTTTGCCGTTCACGCCGCAGCACTTACAGAATTTTACTCCTTATAGATCCAACGAAGATATTGTTTTTCTGTGCTATGTGGAGCAAAACTTTTACTCCAAGATTGTACATGAAGGAAATCTAAAGAATTTCGATATTCGTTCGAGCAGCAGGAATTTCACAGCTAGTGTTGCAGGTACGATGTTTGTAGATAGAGAGCGCTTATCGGCGGCGACGGTGACATGACACTTTAGGCCTTGCTGGCGATGTAGCCGAGTAGATCGACGACACGGTGCGGGTATCCATATTCGTCGCTATCATACCAAGAAATGAGTTTGACAAAGTTCGGGTTGAGGGAGATGCATGCTCCAGCGTCGAAGATCGACGAGTGTGTGTCAGAAACAAAGTCGGTCGACACCACCTGGTCTTCGGTGTAGCCCAGAAGAGATGTAGATGGTCGGAAAACCGCTACCACATCCTTTTCTTTTTGCTGTTAGAATAGTTGTTTTACCACAATGTGCATTTTGTCTTTAAACAGCGCAATCGAGTCCGAGCTCTCCTTGCAGTTGTCTAAAAACACTCTTTGAGAAGGTCCTGAATTACTCTACGTGGTTCCATAATACCGAATGTTCCCCCCCCCCACATCAATTCTCCCGCCCGTTAAACAGAGGCGTAACAAATGTCTGCGTCTCCTTTATCTTCTCGTAAGGCAGGCACTGGACTCTCGAGGAAGCCCGAAGGGGGGAGGGAGGGCGGGCCATGGGACGAGGGGTATACCCCTTCACAGCCGTGTAGGGTCGGAAACGAGCGTTCTATAGAACGCTCGTTCCCGACCCTACACGGCTCTGAAAACAACGGAAGGGTTTCTGAGGCGCAGTCAGGCGGAACGGCGGGTGTTGAGAAGGAAGAAAGAAAAAGAAGCTGGAAAAGGCCATGAGTGAGTGAGTTGCTGGAACCCATAATGGTTGTAGTGATAGATAGTCTAGGTAAAGAGCAACCGAGAGAAACATCCGAAAAAAGGATCGTTTGTGGAAGCGGTGAAAAAGGGATGGAGAGTTTTGTTGAGACCACCTCCTTTCGTCGTCGCCGACGATCCTAACACCTACATGTTTTAGCACCTCTCCTCCCCCCCCCCTCCCCGTTGCGGGCATAGATAGACGACCTCCTGCATCTGGCGTAAGAGACCTGATGTGAGTCGCATATTCTAATTTTTTACCTTCTGTCCAGGAAGGACCTTAAAGTCTTTTTATGGTCACGGGCGAAGGGTATGGGTTGCGACCTGCTATTCTTGGCATCCCCTAAACATTACTACTTCTATTTTATTTTTCACATATTCAGACCACATCAATGACGATCATACCGATTATTTCTTCGTTTAGAACTTGACATCGTTTATTACATTTATTCGCCTAGAATTGTGAAAAATAGGACCCGTTCGCCATCGACTTTAAAAAATGTCACGGTCAAGCAAAAATAATGCGATGGTGACTCCTATTCGGAAGAAACCCCCGGTTTCCGGTCTAAAGAATTACAGACCGGACCGTTTCTTGGAGAGTGGCTGTTTAAGGTGCTCTGCTTAAGCGTCTGAATAGTTTTGCAAGATATCTCAAGTGCGACTCTCAATGAATCTTGACATAGTGCTTGTTAAGACTTAGGATAATGTTTAACCTTGGCCAAGATTGTTATGCTCCTTTATTTCGGCGTTGTCGCTTTCTTCAAAGCCTGGAAAAATCGAGTTACATTTAAGAAGATACCCCCCTAAAATGTAAGCCGGAATAAAGGTGCATAACAATCAGGTTAGTCCCTCTAAGGACTTAATTCTGCGCTCATAAAGTGTCAAACAGTCCTCGCCAAAGCTAAACACTGCAATACATTTGAGTGGTTTCTGAATAAAAAGCGTTCAGGATTCCAGTGAATTCGAACTGGTGAGATTAAACACTGTGCTTAATTGCTGTATCACCTGAGCTCTCGCTAACCATGGAAATTTCTCGTGCGCCCGCTCAACAACGTCCCGATTTTTACCTATCGCATGCCTGAATGTTCCTATTCCAGAGGATCGCCGTTGTATCAGGGACTCGAAGACCTTCTTGAAGCTTTTTACGAAGACGTTCGACCTCTGCGTCGGTGGTTGTCCTGGTGTTTTTTTTGCGGCGGAATCCAGTCGGTGACGGCTCTCGTCCACCGTGTGTCTGCGATACCCATTATGAGGCCGGCCCACCTAATTTTCAACACATGACATGATCCACGAAAGTGAGAGAAGCCTCCAGAGTTTCAAGCTTCGTCGGCTTTCGAAAACTGTCGCATGGACCATCTTGTTGTAGATTACTCCGAGATCGTCCTCTCGATTCCCTGCATCGTGTTTTCATTCTGACTCCCATTGGCCAGATCTCTGAAGCGTACGTTAGCCCAAAAAGAACACAAAAGTGGATATTTCAGCATGGAGCCGGACATTTGTCGTCTTCTTCACGTCTTCTTGAGCGCTCTTGAAAGCTCCTCAAGCCGCTGATTTGCACCTGCTTAGTTCCGACATCAGATCGTCGGCTTTCCCGACTTCCAACTTAGGTACACGTAGCTAGAGCATTTGAAGATGTTCTTTCCGTGGAGCATCAATGGGGAATGAGGAGAACTTATCGTGGAAATTTTAATAGGATGCACGACATGCTCCAAAAAGACCGGCCAGCTTCAGATCTTAACTGCTGTGTTAGAATGGTTAGAATTGTGGAAAGCCGTGAATTGTTTCTTAAATACTACACCTCCTTAGGTTTTTCCGCTAGTTTCCTTTAAAAAAACGACGCTCAGAATGACTGGAAGAACGGAAAGCTACGCCTTCGCAAGCAGTCATGTTCACGCTTCAGAACGAACCACTTTGGGAAGGCCATGAGAATAATACAGTGGACGTTTCGCTTTGTCTCTTATCAATTTCATAAAGGTACCGCTGACACCACGAACAGTCTCTAAAGAATCTACAATCCCATCTGCAATGCGTCAAAACCATAGTCTTGCTGGAGAAATAGAAGCCTCGTATAAGCAAATGAGGTAAGGAGATTGTCGTATAATCCTCTCCGTTTCACCCTTCTTGACATCCTTAGAATGCGTTCTGATGATCTTAACTTGGAATATTCTTAAGGTTTGCTTTCAGCAATTGCAAGACATATGCAAGAGAAAAAAGGGTGGCATAATCGAATGTGAAGATGAAGCAGATAAAACAATGGCATCTGATTTCATTAGCAGTTTAAAGAATCAGTAACGCATCACATGGAGCAGGGAAAGACAAAATGTACAAACACGAAGATTTCCACTTATAATCGTCTACACAATACACTACGATAACATCTCTATCCGTCATAACATGGATTCCTGATGCGCCTTGTGGTCGTCGCTCTTCTCCACGTCATCTGTCTGAGGTCTCTCCGAATGTCCGACAACTACCATATACAAAACACAGAATATACCCGCCGCATAGATAAACAATATCCACAGTGCTATTAGACTGAAAATAGGAGGATTATCTGCCTGAAAGGCACTTCGCTAAAGACATCATTCTGGGACCAGATTCATCAACAGCTTACCGGCAGGTACCGGTTAAAAGTACCGCCAGACCTGATCCTCATGAATCAGGGGTTTGATGGTACGTTTCACCGTTACCGGCCGGTGAGCGGTTGATGGATCTGACCCCTGAAGCGGTCGCATGCGAGACGACATCACTGTGGGAAAAGCTCCCCTACAACCCAATTATCGATCCGAACTGGGTCAGAGAGTTGAGATCCGTATCGCTTCGTCATCGTTCTCGCATGCGACGCGTTGGAAAAAGCCGCGATCACTCACCTCGTCATCACGTAGAACAGCACCTTATGGTGCTGAGCGTAGATTAAGTAGATGAAGGAGAACACCGCCAGAAACCCGACGATTCCAAACGTTTCCGTCGCCGATAGCGGTGTCGGTCGAAAGGCTCTGGCGTCGTCTTAATACTCTTGTTCATTCTTTATGTACGAAATGTTGCGGACCCTCCGCATGTGGCGCAATCGGTAGAGGACGGCGTTAGCATGCGCATTGATCGACTTTTCGGGCGATTTGTTGCGATTACTCCGTCAAACTCTCAATTCCATTTGGTTGTTGCGACATAAATGAGACATAAGGAAAACCATGTGAAACGTTTTAACTGCCCGACATATTGACTTGTGCAGAAATTGCGACAAACCCTACGCCTCTGCAATCACTTCATGCACGTTTTATGAAGCGTTGATGAGATGTCGCTCCAACGACTGCAACTGGTACGGTCACAGCAGTCGTTGGAGCGTCATCTCATCAGCGTCAACAGTTTTCAGAGTCTCAGTCAACTGAGGCTGCGATAACAATGGTAAGCTTCGATGAATGGAAGCGTAATTCGTTTTTTGAACTTTTGCCAAGGTGAAGAGCAAATGGTGGGGTGCTATGCAGCTGCCCCAAAATAGCGACTCCTTTAGGACTAAACTCGTGTTCTCACTGAACCCGAAAATTACGCATGATCTACCATGGACAACTGAGGGCGTAGGTCACGAAAATAATACTGGCAGGTCGTGTTGATCTGCTGTAGATCACGTGTGATTTTCGGGTTCGGTCATCGCCTCAGAACGCGGTTAAATTATGCGGACCAGGGTAGTTAAGGCCAGGTACTAGCAAAATAAACGACCGAAGCAAAGTTCTATAGTGGCAAGTGGGTAGAAACCTGAAAACGCAACCTCCAAGCTCATTTCCTTAACTACCACAATCACGAGCAGCTTAAGATGAAAAACATAGCAAAAGAGGCCATACCGCCGGTTCGTCTTTCTCGACGAATTCTTGCTGCACCCTGTTTTGAGGCACATAAAAGTAAGAAGGCAAACGAACCACACTCAAAGCAGGCACATCTCTTCTTGTTCTGGTTTGTAATGTGACGTGGTGAAATTCTACCGTTCCCAGGAATCCAAAATAACTGCTCACTCTGTGACTGTTCGGCATCTGAATCTTGTGACGTGCTGGTATTGCTGCTGGTGCTCGGATAGATCTTGAGGGTCGTCTTGAACATGGAGGCGAATACTACTGTTGCTCAGTATACCAGCCTTCGTTGCATATCTTTGAGCAGAACTTCTGAAACATTTGCAGTGATAAGAGTTAAAGCCGATTACGGTACCGACTACATACGTTGAAATCAGGTCTAGTCACGAAATTGGCAAAGCAATAGAAACGAGGAAGAACATGACATCTAACTGCACAAAGTACTGCAAAAGTGAACGACATCAATAGGCTTGATAAGAGGAATTAGAGCTAGTCTATAGAGGAGTCCAACATGCATCTCTTCCCCATTCGGCAGTTTTACCCCAGCCAAAGCGACTTTAGATGCCTTCCTGCAGTTGTGCTACTACATGCTTGCATCCCTTCATTATTAGAAAAATTTTCGGACAACTTTTCAATTCAACAAATCTCTGAATTTCGTAGAGAAAAATGAAGGTTGACCGGTCTTTCTAGACTTGCACCAAAGAATCTAATGCCGAGTGTATGTTCGCAAAAAGGCAAACACATCATGACAGACATAAGGAGTTAGTTAGAAAATATGTTCGAGTTGGAGCCTTTGCAACTTCAGTTGCAAATGGGCTCACGTCAGTGAAGCTAAATGAACGGAAAGGTGGCGGATAGCTCCAGCTTCAGCGCTACAGCTTATATTAGGATGGGCCAAAAGTAATGAGACAAATTCAACAAAATTCTTTATCTCTTTATAACTCAATTACAACTCAACGGTGCTGAGTAATGTGTTCGCTATTAAGGTCAGCGACCCTGCTACCACCGATCAGCTAACTTCCTGATCCCATCCTTTCAGAACTGCTTGGGCATGGTGCTGATCCACTGCTCATTATGGTTGTCGAGGTCTGCTTCGGTCCTTGTGTCCCTTCCAACTATAGGCTCAAGAAGTGGTGGTAGTCGCCTAGAGAGATGTTCGGCCAGTACGGTGCGTGAGGAATGTGAACGTAGCCCGGCTGAGCAGGCTTATCCGTAGTCACTTTTTCCCGATGGGGTGCGACCTTGTCGAAGAGGAGCACCTTCTTGAAGCGCTGCGACCGAATAATTGCAAGTCGCCGGCCCATCTCTTCTATTTCGTTCACCATGGCTTTGAAGCCCATAGTCGTGCCTTTAAAAACAGCTTCCAGTATAGCGGTCTATGGGCGCAGACTAAAAAGCTCAGAAGGTGCATCTCGCCATGAACATCCCGCCGAACGAAGGTCGGTAACAGGTCAACAGGCCTCACCCAGACTCGCTGCTTGGCAGGGTTAAGGTAAAAGACGCACTTCTCATCTTGCGTGACTGTTGGGTCCAGACTGCTCTGGGTTGGGAATTGGGCGAGATTTGCGCGACAGAGGTCGGCTCGTCAGACTGGGGTTTCGGCATGAGACAGACTGGGGTTTGGCATGCTTCTTGAAAGGGCGAAAGAGGTCACTTCTCAGGTGGCCTTCAGTAAGTAGCTAACAAACATACAAATACGAGAAGCACGAAACCGGACTCCAGTCACGACATATATGGGCACGGCATGGAGAGTCTTACTACTTTTGCCCCCCCCCCCCCAATGTAAGGAACGATGATTGCGATAAAAGTTTTTCATAGAGTTGTTGTGATGCAATGAATAACTTTCCCCCATGCAGACGAATTCATTAGAATAAATTTAAATTAATTCACAATTCTATACAAATGGTGTTAATTCAGTTTCAATTAAATTCTAGCTTAGCAACGCTACAATGGAACGTGAAGGAATATCGAACGGTAACTAGTTTCGAAGGAGCTCTCCACATTTTAAATAATTAACTCATTCATTTCTTACTGTCAGAACGCATAGAAGAGGCAGCAACAGGAGGCTGTCCCGAATTCCTGAATCGAGGTTCTTGGCTCGTGTCCCACCCAAACCAATCAAGGCTTCTATCTCTCCGGAACTCGAGAAGAAGTACAAGGATAAAATAAGGATTCTGAACAAAAGCACTGCTTTGTTTATCGGTTGACAAACTCATTGTATAGACAAGATACCCATTCAAATTATTTGTCTCCGTAATACCCCGTAGAAGCATAGAACGTGGCGTATTCTACAATGGATTAACTAACGGCGGCCTTCATCTTTATTCATATTTTTGCCAAAACTATTGCTAAATATCAGACAACGTTCTAAACAGAGCAACTGACTTATACATACTAAGAGAATCCTCTTGTTGTCTAATAATCAAGAATCAGAATTAGCACGTGAACACAAAATTTTGAAGCAAAATGTATACGCTAAAACATGAAAGAGGGTGTAGCAACAAACTGATATCTGAAAACATTTACACTTACGCTTAGAAGTTAAATAAATATTATATAAAAAGTTCAAAATAAAAACAAAGTAGAAAGTTTTAGAAAAAACCAGGTAGCGTTTCTTTCATTGTTTGTTCTTCATAAGTTGTAATAATGTAAAAAATATAGCGATGATCTAGCTTTAGATGAATTTCGATTCTAGATTCTTCTAGCTTTGATGAATACACTGATGGTGAGGTGAACACCGCCTAACATCTGCAGAAGTCTCCGCGGGAATGTATTCTGAAGTTATCAAGCTAATCCTGGTGTGCAGCTAGGCATTCAGGGGATTCCTCCTGAACTGAAAAAAGACATCAACCTCAGTCAGATCGTCACAACGTTTATCTATTAAGACAGTGCAAAAATAGGAATAGAAACACAGAGCGGCTAAGAAAGACGACCTGGAACAGACGCCGGAATAATGTTTCATACCTCTTCAGTTTGTAGAACACGTTGAATAAGTCTAATGAGCTACTACTCTTTAGAAGATCAGCGTAGCCAAGATTGACCTCTGGGTTATGACCCCTTAGGTCCCTAAGGTCATCGGGGCTCTAAGCTCGTTCACCCATCTTTCGTCCAGCCAGGGTGGCGGTGGACGCCTTTTGTCCACACTTAAGGTTAGCCACGTTTTCGACTTCTTACAGCATCGTTTTCGTAGTCTCTTAGCCTTTTGGTTGGGTTCCTGCAGAATGAAATGGCATTTGGGAGGGTAGTTTCTCAGATGACTTCGACTTGTCCAGGCTCTGAAGAAGGCGACGACGCCGAAACGTAAGCCGCAATAAAGGGTTATACCAATGTTGGTCACGCGGAAGAAAATACTCGTCGATTACAACGTCAAAGATGCCAATATTCATCGAGAGTCGAACATGGAATGTACTTTAGAAGATCTTTTAGAACTTGAGATAGCATAGCATTCTAGGCGTCACTGAAAGAATGAATTCGCCCGATTTGAAAGCTACTTGGAGAAGGACTCCGGAGGGATGTCTAGGGATGATAATCATTGGAACTAGATCAATAGCAGCGATCGGGTTAAAACGAAAGCCTTTCATGTACCGGTTCCAGGCTGATATCGGGGCCTGTGTCGGACGCGACTGCTGCAGAGTGTGCATGCTGGTTGACTTGAGACAGTTCAAGTCTATTAAGCGGATCTGTTGCGAAACGGGCTTCGCAGTGGGAGCATATCTACGGGTTCGGAAATTTGGACCAGGCTCTACAAGGTTGGCCACTAAATTTTGCGAAATGTTTGAGGTGCAGGAGTCATTCATACCTTTTAAATCATTGGCTGCTAGAAAGGATCGAATGCATTTTAAAAATAATCGAGATCTCTGGTTCATTTTTAGAGAAATGGCACCTCCATTACTGGTACTACATAAAAGTTTGACTACCCCACTACGGAAAAGTTCGGTTCAGATGACGCTGGCATCCTGACGATCCCGCCAGCTATAAAGGATCTACTACGTTATAAACGAAACGGAATGATTAACGATGTCCGATAAACCCTTGTAATTTCTCGGTCTTTCCAATCACATCCGATCTTTCGAATGCGAATAGCTGGTTGAGAAACCAGTTACTCGCACCATCTCGGAACATTTCTCGAAGGATCTCATCCCGTATGACAAAAAGCGAAGAAGATGTCTCGTCAAGAAAGAATATGTGCGCAAGTGAGTTCAATGAGTGACAGAATAACCTTCTGGAGTAATGAAAAAACGGAGTGGGAATCTCCTGAAATCACTTGGGTGTAAAATAGTTTTCAAGTTCAAAACATGATAGCATTTGTCGTCTGTAATCGTGGTGCAAATCCTGCTGGAAGTGCAAGATTTCTTTGGCAAAAATGGACCTCTGATTGACTTCTGTGGCTGGTCGTGTTCACCATTTTTTTCCAAATTTCTGCTAACGGAACCAACTTTTATGATGATTTCAGTCTACACGAGGTTCTGGAGAAGAGACGTCATGTTTACCTGTTTCATACAAACAAGATATTTGGACCTTTACTAAGATGAATCTTCAGTTTATCGTGCTGCTAGTGATCCTAGCTAGTGGTATAAGAGAAAAGGTTGCCTGGCCCCGACGAAAACAAAAAAAAAAACAAATTCTCTAAATCCACGAATCCGTAGTGAGTGAGGTCAAACTTTCATGTGTTTTCAATAATGGAGGTGCCATTTCCACTCGAGTAAACCCGTGAGATCTCGTGTGTTTTAAAGCTCACATTTACCTTTACTCACAGCATGTATATTTATTTATTGTACATGGATATCAACGTAAACAAAACGATTTACAATCAGCTATCAAGAAAGGCATTTAGAGATATACGCAACGAGAAAAACAAAACATGTCTGCGTGACAGATGAATATAAACAACATCAGCGTATTTAATCGTCCTTGGAGATACCTACCAATGGTGACGAAATAAAATTTGGTAGAACATATTTTTTGGAAAATTTTCAAAAGTCCGAAATAGCTCTTTGGGTGAAAAAGGAAGCTTATGCACAAGATATTGCCTGTGGAAAACGAATTTTGGTCCTGCGACCGATTTCGTTCGTTCCGATTTCGACGAAAATTCGTTGAGGCGTTAGCGTACTTCCATACATTTAGTAAATCATGAGCAATTCGCTCCTCTTCCTGCGAAGTAACAGACTCGAAAGATTGAAAATTGCGTTCCGAACATTGGAGATGGATGTGTAATCATAACCGTGAAGTCGTATCCAAGGCTTTTGAGCGAAATTATTCTGCACCGCTTGATATGATAATACGAGACCAGTATGTGTTGTATTTATGTCGCTTTCAAAGAAACTTTATGTTCAAAAAGCTCTGATCGTTACTCCTTTTGTCTCTACGAGAGGAAGGAAGTGAAGTCCCGCAGTACAATTCAACGAATCAAAGAGGAGGAGCACGGTATCTTCCGAGGAAATCGACAGTAGCTAGATGAAAACCGTCAGGAATATGAATCAATGATAATGAATGTATGAATATGATTGTAATCAGAATTCGCCTGCGAAGATTGCGAATAGTCCTTCTCAATCTAGCCTTAGAACATCTTCCATTGTCGAGCTTGAGGAGAAATTGTTGAGACAAGGCGTCAACAAAGCTAACTGCCACTAGCTCAAACTCTTCAAGCCAGTGGTTAAACTAATTCAGTGCTTCATCCACTCATGTTTTGTAGATTTTACTTCTATGATAACGCTTAATTCTGATTACAAAGGAAACGTTGGTAGTCTACATAATTGGAATGACCCTAGTTATGTATAAGTATAAGTCAAAGTTTACTACATTGCTTAAGGCAAGAGTAGTATACAAGTAGATGATACAAAACATGAGAACAACTAATTAACAACCAAACAAACATACTGATCAAGAGTGATACGACTTTCGAAAACACAATAAGAAGACGCTATGGCTTTAAAAGACAGTACGAGACATTACACTTAAACATCCGGGGTTGGGCAAAAAAAATTTATTGTTCTTATTAAGGTTGAGGTGTAAGAAAACAGCTCTGTGCATTTATGAAAAAACCAGCCCTAGATTTTAGTCGGATAAAGTGCAAAGGTACCTACCACTTGGACACGTTTGATGCATTCCACTATCGGAACTACTATATGGAATCTGTTTTTATAAACCAAGGAACAGACAATGTCAATTTTTTAGCGATAAGCACATATTGCGTAGTGTGGGAAGTCATTCTGGCATTCACTTTTGGGAGTGATTTGGTGTAGACAATCGCCATTTGAGTTTGTTGAAAGGTTATTTATAAGTAAAAAATGTGGCTATTTCTATTTCTTGTGGCTTCTCCCGTTTTATCGATGGGCATCCGGGAGATGCCGCAGCAAAGATGAAGGTAGTGGCGAAACGAATCTTCTGATATTTTTTTTTAATATTTCTGATTTGGCACCACTAGCTCACATTAATTATTGTTCAATGTTTCACCCCATTTTATTCTGCTAATGAACAAGTCAATTTTCAGCATGCGCGTAAACATGTTGATCATAAAAGGTAACAAAGGATGGAAGACAGGCGCGGAGATCAAACGATCTCTCCGCGGGATGCGCCATGCATCCTACTTAGTTCTGTGAGATATCATGCAGAACAATTGGATGAATATTTGACCAATGCAGTGAATTCTACTGGCAACCGATGAAGAAATCAGTGACTGCCCATCGGGTGCACGCGACAGGAGGCGCCATCGACTGCGATGCCACGAGGCCAGAACTGGTAGATGGAACAAAATCACAAATCACTTTCAAATTGTTGCAAGATGTTTTATTGCGATCAGAACTCCTGCACCAGGCGGGACTCCAATCCGCACCTTCTGCTTTCCGGACAGCGATGTTCGCCTTACACCACCGGCGCTGTTTGACCGCACGTAACATCCCCTATATCATCGAGGTCTGTCAGCACCCATCGAGGTCTGTCAGCACCCGTGATAACGGGATGGACTGATGCCACGCCATCGCTGCCCGAAAAGCAGAAGGTGCGGGTTCGAGTCCCGCATGGCACAAGAGTCCTGATCGCAACAAAACACCCTGTAACAACACGTAGCCTCTCCACCAACTACTCAGGCTTGAGTAAATGTGTTAAAACACTTTGAAATTATTTTCCAAATATTCATGTGCAATATAATAAAATTCGCGTCAACCATTGAAATCATTCTACATGCAAAAGCGTAGCGAGGGCAAATTCGCTCCGAAAAACTCCTATCTAAGACCGATACCATGTTATCATAAGACAGCTACCAAATCCTTTAATAGACGCTGAATTGTAATCGTAAACTAGTGAAGTTCAAAGAACAAAGATAGTTGCTAATTGACTCACCATGGGTCCCTGTTAGGGACGCCATGGTGAGTCATTGTGGTTTTGCTACTTGGTTCAGTCTGTTTTTAAATTGAAGAATGACTGAAAGAAAACTAAGTAGGTTCTATATCATTTCCACGTCTTGTGCTTTGAATCCAGCAACTTCAAGGCGCTGGAGGTCTTGGTTATTTCGGGGGCAGAATCAAGGTTTGCTGCTTTTTTTGCTCGTGCGATCAACAGGGTTGACTATCTTACTGGTACTTGTCAATCGTAGTCTACCGACTTCACATTTAGTGGAGAAATTAATCCTCATTACCTTGCTGATGTTAATCTCACAGAGACTATACTACGCACTTTTACGAGGGACGCGTGTCGGAAGAGGTGCCGGCTGTCGCGTGCGCCTGATACCAGGTTCCTGGTTCGAATTTCTCGCCCAGGCCGACCGAGCCTTCCACCCTCCGGAGCCGGTGAATTGGTACCGGACATATCTGGGAAGGATGAAGCACTGAGTTGTTCATCGGCTAGCCACCGCAAGCCATTGTATAGACCATATGCGCATTCAAATTGCGTCCACGATATCTAGTAGAAGTAGAATCCCAGGCGCATTCCAAATGGGATTGAGTAACGCCGTCTTTATCCTTTAAAATTTTAATAGCACTAAGAAATTGAAGATGAGGGGGAAACAGCAGGGAGGGTCTAGAAACGGGGAGAAGCACCGTTGTTGCCACACAAACCGAGAAATGTGTTTCTGAACTTATGAGCAACGAAAACACTTAACATCTTATAACCTCTATGTCGGCAGGCAGCAGATCGGCTTCAAAAAGCATGTAGAACAGCGAAGAGTTAGGAATGCGCTTTAGAACGCTGAATGAATGCCAAAAGGAAGTACCAGCGAAAATGACATACGATGGATGACGCAAGCAGCAAGCTAATTGGAACGCTCAGTTCCAGCTGACAACCACTAGAGTGCCGAGTGGGTTTTTCAAATAATGGAACCAAAGAGGGTCTATGACGTCCTGGCTTCTTGGCTGTGATTACACCACGCACAACATAAAAAAAGTAAATAAAAGGAACTAGACTTCAGCCATCCTTTCGGAGTCTCCGACAGCGTGACCAAACAGCTCCTCTCGGAAGCTTCGTCAAAAACGCCATATGACGTCTTCGGGCAGTGTTTAATTCTGACTGACGGCGCCACACAATGGAGACAATGCTCACCGCAAAGAAATCAGGCGGCGGCCGATTGGGAAGCGGCCGAGTGGGAGGATTTTCGCTGAAACAATCGCTGCTGCTGCGGCGGCGGCGACGAGGACTCCGATCGGATATGATGAGAGCGGCTGCGAACGACGATCGCCCCCAGGTACGGCGCCGCCGGTGCTGCGAACAACGGGTTTCGCGCGTCAGCGGCATCTCCACGCTTTCGATGGAAGCCCATCGACGGCTACATCGGGCCGCGTTCCGATCGGGTTCCCCGCTCGACTGATTCATCGCCGAAGCCCGCGGGCGCATTACGACCTCAGAAGTGGGCTGCTACACCACTTGATGCAGGACTTACGAGGTGATGGTAACAGGAAATCCGACAACGCACCTACACAGCCAGGCTCAAGACCGAACCCTTCGGTGGCGGTCGGAGAATGTTTAGGTTTGTGTTCATGTTTATTACGTCACAAAAGGAAGACACGAGATAGAAATACAAACCAACAAGCAACGAACATCAGAAAAATAGCACGATCAAACAAGAACTGGGTGTAGTCGATCAACTTGGCTGGAGTCCATCAAACTTAAGTAAAATTTTCGATACATACTACTCCAACTAGCATATAAAGTAAGACATAGAGAAAGGTTTTGTAAAGGTTTTCGTGATCCATACTAAAGCGCTACCTGTTCTTAAGCGTATCTCACGCTACTAAGTTTTACCATCTAAGGTGTGATCCTGAAAAAGCGAACATTTCTACAGTTTGTTTACCAACCTTAAGGAGAGCGATAAAGGGCGGCATTAATCAGTCCACATTTGTTCGTTTAGGCGTGGGTTGCAAAACCATCACACGAGTAAAAAGATAGAATATCGAGAGAAATTCAGAACACAATCAATCAGGAGGATGCCTACCACTGATGAACACGTTGAGCTTCTTTAGACATTGGGATGCACATACATTAGAATGCTTGACATAACTTGAGGTCTAGCAGCGCAAGGATACAACCTATGTCTTCTTATTCTGTTTCTGACCACAGATGCAAAGCATCCTAGTGACAATTCTAAATAACGAGATTTGGTCCGAGTTTTCCCCTCTGCTTCGCAAAGAGAGTAGGCCTAATTGTACTGTTTTTTGAAGCTCCACTGGGAATGACGTCATAGCTCGCCCTGAAGCATTTCACAAACTCGTCTTGCGTGCAGTTCCTCTGACATTTTCATGAAAGCTGATGTTTCGTTTGACAGGGAATAAATACGGAGTTCGCAAATTCCATGACGAGCTGCACCTAGCATTTGCTGATGCATAGGAGAGCATGAGGATCGTTTGTCTACAGTGTTGTGAACATATTACACGTTCGGCGGTTTGTTTTGTTTACAAGCGTTTGGTAATGTAGATCAAACTTTAAGTCAGGCTTGGCCTTTGTGCATATTTGGAGTGCACCGCGCATTCTATCTCAACAAGATTTTAAAAGAACATTTCCCATCTTCAGTCACTTCGGTGGTCAGGCAATGGGTAAGTCGCCACCCATTACCCTTCCCAGTTGGCTCGGGCGGAATTAACCTTGTTTCGGAGTGCATGCGACAGCCTATGCTTTCTTCGTCTGCGCTACTAGGGATATATAGCCAGATTTCACCTAAAATAGCAAGCAGAAACGTATGCGCTTTGGGTTTTTAAATGCAGCTCCCTACGAACCTTTCGAATTTTCTGAAATCTTCCAGTTCCTTGAAAATACTCATTTCCTAAATGGAATATGCACATCCATAGCATAAGAAACAAGATGTAAAAAGGAAAATTGTTCGAGTAAAAATTTCGAAAAAAACAGCTGTGTTCGTTGTGATCATTGTTGGCTTTATTTCTGTATATTTTAAGTAGTGCAGAAGCGTTTGTAGCTTAAAAAATGGATAGTTAAGAACAGTGAGAAAGGACAAAGGGTAGCGTTCTCGGATGCGTCATGCGTTCTTTAGGATGTCGAGTAGGCAAATTGAATGCGCATTTGGTCTGTAGAATGACTTTCGGTGGCCAGCCAATGAGCAAGTCAGCGCTTTATCCTTCCCAGACACGTCTGGTACCAATTCACCGAACTCAGAGGTATGGAAGGCTTGGCTGGCCTAGGTGGGAAACCCGGACCTAGAACCTGGACCCGGGATGCACGCGACAGCTGGCGTCTCTTTCAACTGCGCTATCGCGCACCCAAGCGTGGAGAGCTGAACATTTGAGAGAAAAGAGCTCATGATCAATGAGGTTAGATCACTTGGAGGGGTTCGTCTTATCAGTAGCGAGTTGACGTTAGGACTCCCTGGTCTGCTGTTGATGGGGTTGTGCCGGATAATTTGCAAGCGCTTCATAACTACAAAATCCGGCACCGCCAACATTGAGGGTTTCTACTCAGACGTCTTCCTTTCTTTCTAAGTCTTATACAATATCTCATAGATATATATGTCCTGCAAAGAAAATAGGAATGTTTAACACATACAGAGGTAAGTACTTTAGTGAAGAAATTTATGCTCGCACACTCGGGAGAGCAGATATTTTCGCTCGCTCCTTTAATAGGTAATCAACTGCTAAAGGTCAACAGAAGCTGCCAATTTTTTCCGTAATTGAGCGTTTGAGAGCGTTGTGGGAAGATGGTCTGTAATTAGGCAATCTGCTCGCTAGAGTAAAGTGAGGGTAAGAGAGCTATGTAGAGCTGAAAGTGGCGTCCAACCCTAGGAGCACGAAGGAAATGCTGGGTAGCACAAACCGAGGTCACTGGACGGTTTCGAGAGGATGCTAATGCTGAATATAGGCTCAGCGGAAGGCGTTGCTTGTCGCTAAAGACGAGAGTTGATCTCAGAAAAAAACGACGAAAAGCTGGAAGCTTCCACGAGTCTCAGAGACGATGCTTTACGCCAAAATAGAATAAAAAGTGCGCTGGGTGAGATCAGATGCTTTGATGTTGCCGTAATGGTGCAGTAAAGTTATACGAGGAGCTTGGATGGATACTCTTAAGAGGGGTAAGGCCGTTAGACTTATTCAGGCGTCTGCACCACTATAAATCTACTTACATATATATATATTTAACTGCGTCTCAAGCACGTACACTTTATGTGACAACAATAAAGAAAACAAAAATAGGCCGAGCAACTAAAGAAGAAGAAAGAAAACCAGGCAACAATATAAGCGTCAACGTCAGACCTTAAACCCAGAACCTCGGAAACCATCTGCATATCTGGATTGCGCGAGCCTATATAATGATGGTATGCTCCAAAATAGGGAGAGCAAATTAAATACTAATCGAAATCCTGTCATGTAGCCTAGAACTTAGCTTAATAGCAAGCAATGTCGATGAAGCAAACAGCTAAGACAGAGTGCATGCCTTATAATCTATTATATAACAGTAAACATTTAAATGTGGATGAAGCCAAAGAAGGAAATGAGAAAGCTCAGCGCGAACTCCTAACAAGTAAGAGCTTTTTAGCAACGGTCATGCAGTAACAGCTTATCTATTAACTTTTCACACATTGACAAAGGCGCGTCAGTTAAAGATGTTATAAAGTACGAAAGCTGTTGACGAACGAACTGCTACAATAGAGATTATGGTGGTAGAATGCCTGGTGATTTTCTGGCTATAGCGATAGTATAACCACGTAGATGATTTACGAAAACTCTGAGAAACGAAGAACAAACGATGGCGTGCAGATAAGAGACGAGATGCCAGAAAGCAGTTTTTGACCTAAAGCTGGCGTTGGCCGCCGGCACAGTGCAGCGATCTCGGGACTCGTTTCACGACAAACAGGCAAAATGCTAACCAGGGAAGTCTCTCAGGCGAAAACGAATAACACTGTGAGTATCTCCACCTTTCAAATAGTAGGAATGTTCCATTTTTGCAAAGTTCTTAAACCCAGGGAGCTAGGCAGCCTTAAAGTTTACTATGGGATCGCTTGCACAAGTTCAAAACTACCGTAATCGGCCGAAATCTCAAAAATGGATATCGTATTCGTGAACAGCGCCCCAGATAACCCACCTAGGCAAAATTTGGGTGAAATTTTTTCTACACTTTCTCGACCTCGACATAGGGCTAGGATTGTGAAAGTTCAATAGTGCCAATTCGAACTTACTCTTGACAATCGCATACTGATGGGAGCGTACACTCATGTCACGACAAACCATCGTGATCGACTTTCTGAAAGGTATCTTCGCACCCCTCATCTTCAAAAAAATCTCTATATTTACCACTTTTAATAGGTCGGCTCACCAGACGAGTTTCATTACCAATGTACGGTCCTCTAGCCGCCTAGAATATGTACGGTTACCTATACTCGCTGTTCTGCCGAGACTGCAGTAGCTACCAGCCCGTCATCATCAATGTGTCTAGTTGTAACACCTTCGCGGGGCAGTAGAGCTCAACTGGGCATGTGCACCGATCGGCTGTCCTTCTCTGAACATATGGGGCACCTGCTAGGTGACATGAGATTGATTGGACAGCCATTGGCTTGTGGACTGGTGCCATCATATGCTCTTCAAACTGCTTTCTTCATGTCTATTTGGGAAGTTTCATTGCCAATGGAGCCAAGGGCTCTACCAGAAATCAGAAGGAAATACAAAGAGTGGCATATAGAGGAAGCAGCTGATGGAAATCTCTCACTGAATACGTGCTTTTCAGGCTGTAGTGGAATATATGCATAGGGAAGGATGGGAAGATGAACGATACCAACAAATGAATGAACACTAAAAATGCAATACCGCTCCGAAATCAGGGAATCGAACATCCGACGCCGTGCCTACGACGCGCTGGCGCTACCACTGAACCATCGAGCTGCTTGACTCGACCACCGAGCCAGACGTATTTTACCATTTCTCTTATCTTCACGTGTAAGACGCACGTACGTGTTAGATGCTGACAGTGCAATACATTCCTAGGTGTTCAGGAGCCCTATTTTCTTGGGTTCAAGGATTTTGCAAAAATGGAACTCCCCTCCTACTAACTGAAGGGTGGAGAATGTCACAGTGGTATTCGTTTTCTCAGTTCAGAAATACGCCTGAAAGACTTCCCTGGTAAGAACGCTGAGAAGCAGAATGAGCTATTTAAGCGTTTGATGCGATTAACTGCTTAAACTGCTTTACTGATAAGGGTCTTATCAGTAAAGCCGTTTAAGCGGTTTGCTAGCAATACATTACTTAGATATGATCTTTCTTGAGACAAGTCGACAAGAGATACCGATTACCAACTCGTTGTATATATTTTATATTGCATGTTGTGTTTGTTTTGGCTTTGTAGTATTGAGCGTTGTTTTTAATGTTTGCCTTCTGCAAATATAATAAATAAATATATAAATAATAATGATTTTCGTAAGGGTCTGGTAAAGAACGTATAATAATTACTTGCACAAGTGCTTGTTCATCGAATGAACCACCGAACGTCAAAAAAAAAGCGGAAAAATCTGCAACAACATGAAAGAAAACAAATGAAATATCTTGATAGTGATATTAGTGCTACACGGAAGCCCTCGTACATACTACCTAAGCATTGCATAGAAGCTGCGCGAACCCTCTGATCTGGTCCAGGTCTTCAGTTTACAGCTTCCAAGGCTAGACTGTCCTCATGTTGTTTACTTTTAAGGCTCGATTTCTCTTTCAGCGTTCTTCTTCTTCTTCTTGTTCAGCGTTTGTCCCGCTTCGTCACGGGGTCATTACTCGTTCAGCGTTAATCAGAGGTATTACCGTAAATGGTTGAAACGAGAAAGTGGGCACAATCGCTTCAGTGTGAAAACCTCAGACAAGAAAGTTGAGAAAGTAGAACTTTCACCTTCATCCGTTCTTGTAAAAGAATCTCGAACAGTGGACGCTAGCGTACATAATGCCACGAAACGAGGTGACCGTACGGATTGAGCAAAAGTGTTCTTTTCGGAGTAGGGAATTATTTTGTGTGGAATTGCGAATAATGAACCGATGTTACGGAAGAAGAACACAAAATGCGAATAAAACAATCTCAAAATTCGTAAACAAATTTTTCAAGCAAAAGAATGAACTGTTACAACGATGTTTTGCTGCGATCAAAACTCTAGCGGCAGGCGTGATTCGCACTCGCATCTCCTGCTGACCGGGTGAGAATGCTCTACGCCATTACACGACCGGCGGCGTTCTTTGATTAAACGCAACATCCACATCTCGTGGGAGCCATCAGCACTCACCCGTATTTCGAGATGAGCCGACCGCTGTTATAAGCATGGAACCAGTAAAGCTGATGGTCTTGATAGAAATGATTCAATTCATTATTTTGAACCTCAATTGGCTGGAGTCGAGGATGTAAAATGTTACAACGATGTTTTGCTGCGATCAAAGCCAGCGTTCTATCAAAGAGCGCCGGTGGTGTAATGGCGTAGGGCATTCCCCTCCTCCTTAGCAGGAGGCGCGGGTTCGAGTCTCGCCTGGAGCCGGAGTCGAAAAACACTGTTGCAACAGTTTACATCCTCAATACCATCCAACTGAGGCTTAAAGAAACCGACTTGAAAAGAACGCACGTTCAAGGTGAATGTTAATCAACCCGATAATGGGATGTGTTATAGCTCTACACGATATTGTGGAGACAGTTTAAATTTATTTTAGGTCTGCACAATGACTCATCGTGACGGAAAAACCAGAATTTTTTCCGTCCGGACACGTCTAGTAAACAGCATACTCTGATAACGGAGATATGGAAGGCCTCGTTGGCCTGAGTGGGAAATCCGAACCAGGAACCTGGAATCGGGTGCACGCGATGGGCGGTACCTCCTCCGACCGCGCTACCACGCCCCTCCTTGGGAACAATAATCGATAGAATTGTTCAACTGATCCGGTGAAATAAAGTGTTGAATCCAAACTAGGATTAAATACATTTTTGGTAGTACTGCCCAGATTAGACTTTCAATGATGACGTCCTTGATTATCGATGTAGTGTTATTGAGCTGTCCACCATGTTTTTAGGTTATTTTTACATTTTAAGCAAATAGAAACCTTCCTACTATTTCTGCCTAAAAAGCGAAAATAAAAGTAATCAAAGACGAAAGGCTCTATCCCGGGTAGGTAAAAGCCTTTGTATTCCCCGGACTATCTTACACATTATTTCCTTACAATTAGAAGCAGACAGTTAAACAGGCCGCGGATCTATCCTAGTCCGGGGGGAGGGGCAGATAACTAAAAAGTATTATATGTAACAAATCCACTTGAGACTTACGAGCGGCTCCTACAAAACAACATAAGACCCTAAACAAAAGAAAGTCGCAAAGAAAATGACGAAAAATTACATTTGTTGTGGTTGTAAGCCGGCAATATTGTCTGCCCTACTCCATGTTGGATCCTGGTTATAACTTGTCAGGCGGCGGTCAGCACGCGGCATGCCTCCATTTCGTCGTTCTTTCCCCGCCGAGACGGTTGTAAATCGCGGCGATTTTTATTTATTTTTGTTTGTTCGTTCGTTTTTGGTTTATTTTAGGTTCCAATTCGTTCTCTAGGCGCCGCTCGGTAAGTCTCAATTTGTTTTGTTACCTACCTTTTAGTTATGTGCCCCCCCCCCCAGACTAGGATAGATCCGAGGCTGCGCTATGATGTAGTGCTATTCCCATAGCAAATGCCTAATGGCTTCGTGTTCTAAAAACGACAGAGGGCTACGGGTTATGTTGGTGTAACACAAAACAAGTGTGAGACTTTAGCAGTTTAGAAGCTATGTCAGCAACAGGATAAAGGATAAAGGACGGCGCTACTCAATCCCTTCTGGGATGCGCCAGCGCATTCTACTTCTACGGGATGTCGTGGAGGCGATATGAATGCGTATTTGGCCATACAATGACTTGCGGTGGCCAGCCGATGAACAAGTCAGCGCTTTATCCTTCCCAGACAAGTCTGGTACCAATTCACCGAACCCGGAGGGATGGAAGGCTTGGTTGGCCTGAGCGGGAAATCCGAACCAGGAACCTGGTAGCCGGTGCACGCGACCGTCGGCGCCTCCTCCGACTGTGCTACATGCGCCCTGTCAGCAACAATGATAGAGATTTTCCGAAATATTATAGTAATCCAAAGACGTTAAGAATTCATTGTAAACCCCTATATGTAGTTGGAAAAATCAAGTCTTCTAATTTCTAACGTATACAAGCCACTGAGTGGCTGATTAAATTAGCGAGAACAAAATTATTACGGCTTTTTATCATGAGTGCGTGAAAACTGAAGGAACTCTCCTTGCAACCTAACATTAGCACAGTTGCTTTAAAGTCCTCCTCTAAGTTTGCACGGGAGAGACGCGACTCTTGATACAGCTCGCTAACCAGCTGACAGCCGTGTTATCTGTAACCATCCTGTATGGGAAGGAACGGAAGTAGGGGCAACTGTGAAGGGCTGGTCCGGCAAAGAATAAAGGAAAGCAGTAGAGACAGGAACGTAAGCGTAAGTGAAGGAGGTGAGTGCCGAGGACTACGGAACAGGTCGCCTGTGTTGCGTGGTGGCTGCGAGTGACGGAGTCCATCGTTCAGAGATGCTGCAGTCGATGTCGCGCGAAACAGCCGTGGATATCAGCAACCAGTTGCTGCGGTCCTCCGATGGCTAGTTCGCTCGTAGCAGCGCTTCGTCCCCTTCGACAGTCTCACAGTTTCTGTTATTGGTAGGCGTGGACTCCTTCATGACATGGAGAAGGACCTTCATTTATGCGACCACTTCTTCTAAGAAAGTATCATTCTGAAGGAACGTGGTAGCAGGCAGTACGGGTTGGTTTCTCGCCTGAAGCGAGAGTTTTGATAGCAACCAAGTGGCAACTCTAGCCTTTCCAAGCCGGCGATAAAGGGAAAGCGTAAAAGACGGAGTCAATTCCCGTATTCCACCTTTATGGCATGTCGTGAAAGCAATTTGAAGGTGTATTTGGCCTATGCGATTACATGCGGTGGCGAACCAGTGGACAAATCAGTACATTTCATGTCCAATCGTTCCTAAATCTTGGCGTAATGTTGAGCAGTGAACGAACAGGTGCTTCAAGCCTGAGGCGATCGTCGAAAAAAATGAAACTTTATCAGGCCTGGGTTTATGCGCAAGCGCATTTCCAAGATTCCGGAAAGAATACGGAAGTCTTCGAGGGATTACTCACCCAAGGACTATCGCCAAGTCACAGTAGTTTACAGAAAGAAAAAACTGGACGAGGCGGAACGTAAGAGCTCCATTCCTAACTAACTTTGACATAATATGTACGAGTAGGACAAATCAATGTTTCATCCTTTTCGGATAATTTTTATACGAATTCTCGACCAGAGAGGGATGGAAGCTGGTTGGCCTGGGCGAGAAAGTCGAACCAAGGAGTGGAGTCAAGTGCACGCGACTTCCGCTCACTCTTCCGACTGCGCCACCACGCGCTTCGCTCCAAACTAGTCAAAATTAATTGTTAAACACTACATGTACAATTACCAAAAAACTCGGAAGGTTCAAAAAGTAGGGTTCGATCGACAAATATAGATCGATAAAGGATAAAGGATAAAGGACGGCGTTACTCAATCCCCTCTGGGATGCGCCAGCGCATTCTACTTCTACGGGATGTCGGAGGCGACACGAATGCGTATTTGGCCATACAATGACTTGCGGTGGCCAGTCGATGAACAAGTCAGCGCTTTATCCTTCCCAGACACATCTGGTACCAATTCACCGACCACGGAGGGATGGAAGGCTTGGTTGGCCTGGGCGGGAAATCCGAACCAGGAACCTGGTATCGGGTGCACGCGACAGTCGCGCAGATAGATAGATCGATATATTATTATAATAATATTATAATACTATTTTTCGGTCAAAGTTACCGGTTTTCGGCAAGATTTGACAGTTTCCGACGGTAATTTTGCGAGTGAAGATGGCCGACAGATCGAATTCGCAGCACGTGGTAGAGTTCAATCGAGCGACCAATATTGATTGATAGTATTGATTTTTCTACCGGCCTTATCGGTTCTCGCCAGAATTTCATCCATCGGTTTGGTAGTCATGCGATCGTTTTTATGGAAGAGGTTCGTCTGAAGAAAGGTGGCAAAACGAACATAATATTTGGTTGAGACATTTAATAATCTTATTTACTTTAACTTTACATTATTTAAATATGATGGCATTCAGACAGTATATGCAGTGTAGATTGACCAAGCAACATCGAGTTTATTAATTTGTTGTGCGGATGAGAGACTTCGGACTGAGAATTGCACGAATGCGGTGGAGTGAGGAGTAGTCTCACGTCGACCGTTCTGAGGACCTTACCCTACCCTTTTGATAGAAGAAACAAGTTCTGTATTTTCTTCACTTACTGGGATCGAAAGGTCTATAAACCGGCCGTGTGAGGTACTCCATCATGGGCTTGTGGGCAAAGCCCTCAACCACACCATGACGTTTACGCCGCTGAACATAAAAAGGCTACACGCATAATAAAGGACAATAACGCAGCAGGCAGAAGTCAGAAACAGGTGACTTATTACCAGACGTGTGGGAAAACTGTGAGATACTGTCTTTACCTATGGAGTGGCCACTGTGAGTCATTGTTCAAGCACAAGGTGCTATCGAATTGCCAACAAGATCTCGCGGAGGAGCAATGCATAGCTCACTCCAAATAGGGACTCATGGACGCTCTCCTTTATCCATTTTATTACGAACAAGTGCCTGAAGTGCTAGCGGAGCATGCCCTCCAGGTTGCTATACAATTTCACGAAAAACATTGGTAATCGAGTTCTAACACACGAGCGCAGTGCTTCTTCAAAGCGATATCACAGCCGTTTTCATTCACTGCCTCGTCTCCATAAACTTCCAAGTGTGTTAGAATGTGTCGAGTTTTTACCTAGAGGCGTCTGCTAAACAGTACAGGGTGAGGAGAGCGAAATGAGGGCAAGTACGAGTGAATGGATTCGAGAGCGGCGTGAAGAGAAGGACGACTGACCTATTGATGTTCGTCGTCGCGTTGTTGTGGAGAAGGAATTGACCTCAATGAGCGCTTGACTCGGGAAATCAGAACTGACGGCCGCTGGTGTTAACGGCGTTTCACAGGCATTGAATTATGACGTGAAAAGGGCCGTATATTGGGGATTGTGGTCGACCGCGAATTTGGCTTAAAAAAAAAAGACAACAACAGAAGCACGACTTTGATATGAGCAGAGATTTCTTGTGTTATTTTCCACCACGTCGTGTTACCCACCATGCCGTGTCCTCGAGTTTCTCCCATTTCGAAATTGTTCGCACATTTATGTGCAAATAATAAATAAATAAATAAATAAATAAATAAATAAATAAATAAATAAATAAATAAATAAATAAATAAATAAATAAATAAATAAATAAATAAATGACATTATCCCAATCTTTGCAAAAAGCTGGATTGCTGTTTCGAAGGAGAGAAAAATCAGTTCATCAAATTATAAAAAATATGACAGTGCTGGGCGCGTGTAGCGCAGTCGGAGGAGGCGCCGGCTGTCGCGTGCACCCGATACCAGCTTCCTGGTTCGGGTTTCCCGCCTAGGCCAACCAAGCCTTCCATCCCTCCGGGGTCGGTGAATTGGTACCAAATTTGTCTGGAAAGGATAGAGCGCTGACTTGTTCATCGGCTGGCCACCGCAAGTCGTTGTATGGCCAAATACGCATTCAAATTGCCTCCACTACATCCCTAGAAGTATGTAGAATGCGTGGCGCATCCCAAAAAGGATTGAGTAACGCCGTCCTTTATCCTTTTTTATGGCAGTGCTGCTGGGAAGGAAAAGAAGTAACAACGCAATTAATTGTGAAAGGAAAACAAGACAGGAAGTACAAAAATAAAGCCAAGTAACTGGTAAGATTCGAAAAACAAAAATCGAAACAATTAAGGCTACAAAAAGAGAGAATGAGAGATTCTAAAGACACAGGATAAAGGATAAAGGATAAAGGACGACGTTAGTTAGCCACGCATTCTGCTTCTACGGGATGTCGTGGAGACAATATGAATTCGTATTTGGCCTACACAATGAATTGCGTTGCCAGTCGAAAACAAACTCAGGGTTTCCTCCTTTCAGATAAAATTGGTGCCAATTCACAGAGCCGGGGAATGGAAGACTTGGTTGGGTTGGGCGGAATACCCGAACCAAGAACGTGTAATCGGGTGCACGCGGCAGCCGGCTCCTTCTACGACTGCGCTACCACGCGCAAAAAATGTCGCAGTCAATAATACGACAAAAAATAGCTGTCGATGGCGCAGTAAAAATAAAGGATGGTGAAAGAAAAGATGGAAGGAGTATGAAGAAAGCAGAGAAAGAAATCTAGGCAGAGAGTGGCCCAAATAAGGCTGAAAAAAGAAATTTCGGTGGCACTTATTCAATTACAACATGGTATGCGTCGTTCTATCCTGGCGAGTTTTGTGCAGATAAATTAAATGCATAAATGGTCTATACTGACAGTGGACACGCCGAACTTTTATCCTTTCCCTACAAGTTTAGTGTCTATTCACGAGCTTATAAGGGAGCACACGGGTATTTCGCCTAGCGCTTGAAGGCCTGAACTGATTCACGTGCAGGCGAAAGCAAGCACCCCCACCGTCTGCGCCATGCACATTGGGAATGACTCAGATGCGGAAGAAACAAGAACACACGGAAAATTGAAAAAAGGATGGAAGGAAAGAATGAATGAAAAAAGGAAACGAAACAAGAAAGCACAAGTGATGGAAGAGACCAGTTATAAAGAAGACGCATAATAAAAACCCAGTTTCGCAAGTTGCATGACACCTCAAGAACCTATTATGCCGAAGTTTTACGAAGAGAGATGTTCGAGTTTGACACAAGCAACGAGGTTTAAAAGACTGCAGTTTGTTGTGATATGACCGTTGTTGAAGTGAATTTAGAGGTGAACACCTTAGCTTAGAACAAAGGATGTTCACAGTCATTGCTAGTTCTATGAAACTTCGGCCTGAATGCTACATACCTTTATGACGTAGATCTGAATTCGAGTAGCAAAGATTGATAAAGCATATGAGAGAATATCCCTCGTCAGAAAATCCTCAAAAGGATCTTTATTTGAACTTTTTGTAAATATTATTCAAATATTTTGTTAGTGAAGAAAACATCAGCGGTATGTACGGAGTGCTAGTGCACAAGAAACGAAGAAGGTAGTGACACTAGCTTTGTATGCCAACGCAGGCTTTATAGTCGAAGTGACTACAATCTAATTTTTGGAATGTATGACCTTTTATGATCCGCTCCGAACGAAATAATTCAAGCTATTCCTTAGCACTTTTGTGTCTTCCGTGACGAAAAGCCGTTGTTTAAGTGGACGATGGAAGGATTGTGAAGCGTAGTGCTTTGCGGCGCCATAAAGAACTGGACCGCTCGCTAGCTGCCCTTGCTCCAGAAGCAGCAAAACTCGACCGCCTGCAGGTTTCCAGCCAGAAACAAGACGTTTAGTCGAGGCGAGCTCGACCGCTCACCGGGGGTCGGGCCGAGAATCGCCACCCATTGAGTCGGTTTCTGAAAGACCAGGAGTCAATCACCCATGTCGCTAAACTCGCCGTAGGGTAGGGAAATGCGCATTTGGAAAGATCGCGATGAGCGGCGGATCCACCTTTGACGATGGGAATCTGACCGACCGCCGACCCTCGTCGTTAGGAGGACGCGGTCGGCTTAACACCGAGTGGAGGATCGTCTCTCTTCTGACCCAAATAGCCTCTTCGAGGCAAATCTGCGACTCCTCGGTCGAACACGGCAGATTACTCCCATGAGCAGAGGTAGAGAAAAGGGCGCAGTTCAAGGTGCATAGAGAGGGAAACGTGTATGAATGTACTATTCTAGCAGACGGCCTCAGGGCAGTCTTTGGCGAGTTGGTAGTTTACTCAAGCATTTGAAGGAATAATTATTCGATGATGATGTCATCGACGCTAACTCGTCGATGACATCATCATCGAATTATCTTCCTCTGGCGATTCCCAAAACGTGTTGCAGCACTGTTAGATACCCGTACCTTTGAAGGTTAGTAATGGTAATACCAATGTACTTTGCCTAACTAACACATGACTGGGTTAGGATCTGGTAAGACAAGTGTCGTGGGAGATTCCATTACGCTTGATTGTCACATAACCTGTCACGACTTTCTCCACCGCACCCCATTCCGTCTGGATCGTTGTGGTGTAAGGTTTGACGAACCACGAGAAAAAGTGAGAGCGTAGCTCTCTCAGACTGCTGGCTGTGAAGCTTGCTGGTACGGTCTCATTTACTTGATAAAAACACAAAACAAGTTTTGACTCTTCAGCCGATATTTTTAAGCGAATACGGTACGAAACAAAAACACTAAAGAACGATTTGAGTGCAAACGCTGTATAGTTATGATCTCAGAAATTTTCGATTATTCGAATGGCTTGGAATGCAAAAGGGTATCGGCAACTCAAGTTCGAATTATTCGAAAAACGCAACTACTTGAATATTTGAATTCAAGCATTCAAATTCAAACGAAAATTACTGATTACCTATCAAATAGACTACTAGGACATAAAGGATAAAGGATAAAGGACGGCGTTACTCAATCCCTTCTGGGATGCGCCAGCGCATTCTACTTCTACGGGATGTCGTGGAGGCGACATGAATGCGTATTTGGCCATACAATGACTTGCGGTGGCCAGCCGATGAACAAGTCAGCGCTTTATCCTTCCCAGACAAGTCTGGTACCAATTAACCGACCCCGGAGGGATGGAAGGCTTGGCTGACCTGGGCGGGAAATCCGAACCAGGAACCTGGTATCGGGTGCACGCGACAGTCGCGCCTCCTCCGACTGCGCTACACGCGCCCACTAGGACATAACCATACATTATAATACATTGACCGTAATACATTGACCAAAAACATTCAATTAACTTCTATCAGTCTACCAATAGTTGCGGTTTTTATGGTCAACCAGTCTAAAGTTATAGAAGCGACTAAAGCTGTCACTGAATGAAGCACAGCCTCGCCTAAGTTCGAAAGGCTATATCCTTACGCTTAGGTGTGACTTGCCAAGAGTGTTGCTCGAGAGTGGTATGAAATTTTCGAATTTCATACACACCACGCTATAACTTGGCTGGTTGTGCAAAAACGCTCTTTCTTGCCCTCCAACAGTACCTTCGCACACAGTCTAATTGTAGGTAACCTAAGTATGAGGAAGAAGGATATCTTCTCATTATTTTTATGGAAATGACTTCTACGGAATCAATGACTAAACATTGACGAGGAATGAATTTAAATCTTGGGTTTTTCTCAGCTAACAGATTTGTTTCTGGTATAACATAAACCTTCATATCATTCCTTTCATTTCTTGTTGTACAGCCAACCACTGTTTTGTTACGTGTTTTGCTTGTCATCTTTGTTGCTTGCTTGTTGGCTTAAATAAACATGAACATAAACCATAAAATATATGTTGATGTAAAAATCTGCAATGAGAATTTGAATGGCACCGTTTATTACTTTAATAATTATGACTTTCTGAAAATTTTTGAAGTATTTTAATCGGAAGACTTTGGATTTTGTGAAGACTCAAAATTGACCGCGCTCAAGAAACGCAACTTTTTGTATAGTGGACTATTTAAATCTGAATAAAAATCATTTGAATAACCTTTCGAATAGGTTATTCGGACATTAAAATAACACACGAAGAAGCAGCCCACCTACCCAGAAACACCATTGGAAAAACTGTGGAGGATATAGAAGAAGGTTAGAGAAGAGGAAAGACTATAGAAAGGCTGCAATACTGTCTTAAAGCGACTGAATCTTGCTTGAAGACGACAGTGCCACTGCTGTAGATAAAATTGGAATGTCGAGGAATGTAGGAGTTTGGTCATTTTCATGCTTCTCGTCAGCTGTTTCTTCTGCCGCAAAAGTGTGCGGAGGGCTTAAAGCCAATTATTGCAGGAGGTCTTGATAGTATAAAGGACAAAAGGAGGAAGGACGACGTCACTCAATCTCTTTTTTGGATGCGCCACGCATTCCACTTTTCCGGATGTCGGGCAGGCGATCTGAATGCGTATTTGGTCATACAATGACTTGTGGAGATCAGCCCATGATAGTCTGTGCTTTATCCTTCCCAGAAAAGGCTGGTACCAATTCACCGAATAGAAGGCTTTGTTGGCCTGGACGGGAAATCCGAACCAGGAGCCTGGTATCGGGTCCACGCGAATGCCGGCATCTCCGACTGCACTACATGCATAGCTGCATAGTATAGACGGAAAATATTCAAATGGATGAACTTTAGTAACCACAGTAGTGAAACAAATCCGACCAGATGAATGAGAAAGAGCGCTCACGACATTGGCAGAGCCACTCCCAAAAACTTGTTGAGCCAGTTGTTGACCCAGTCAGTGGAGCTCAGAAACACTAAAGTCGCGTTCTGAACTGACACCTGCTAGCGGAAAAATAGGCTGTCAGTCGTTCCATAACTGGCTTCTAGGACCATTCATGGAATGGGGAACTCCCAGAATTGGGCGTGCGCGAAGCGTTTCCGAATCGGACGGGCGGCACCGCGAAACAATAGGAACACTGCAAGGGATGTGTTCGGCGAAATCGCTGTCGTCAGTCGCGGCAAGCTGTCGCCGTCGCCGCCGTCAAGAGGAACCGGTGTCGGCTTCTCGACCGCCCATCAAAATTTCTCGATATTCGCTTCCTGTTCTATGAATTGAAAAGCAAAGACCAGATCTGAAGAGAGGCGTTCGATGCGGCCGGATCTCGTCAGATCCCTCTTGTCACACCTGGAAGATCTAAAAAGCGATGACTGGCTGCATAATGGCTGGACGTAACGAGTTCGAAAGGGCAAAGTGATCGCCGTTCTTCAGTGAGATATGAGGCTGAGATTGAGGTCTCTTCTGCTGAACGGCGTGTACGTGTCCGTGATTAGTCAGTGGACCACCAGTAATATTGGTCGATAAGCGAAAAGCAATGGGTGAACTGAGCTGTGCTTAGGTGACTCGGGGCGTAAGTCAATTTTTGACACACGTTCTGGTCCTACTCAATCGGTCCAAGCTTTGTGTCCCTCCGTTGCCGATGAATTGGTACCAGAGCGAAAGAGCAAAAGTTTGATTTGTTAATCGGCTGGTCAGACCAAATCCTTGAGTGGGCCACACACGCAATCAAATTGCTCTCATGATATTCAGAAGATGCAGAAAGTGTGGCGCAGTCCGCAAAAGGATTGACTAATACTGAACTCCGTCCTCCTTCCACTGCAAGTGTAGTTCTAAGGGGCAGTTTTCCCAATGAGAAGATTATGAAGTCGGACATAGGTAATGCTACCGCTTCCGCATATTGATCAACAATAACTAGGAGAATAAAACAAAATAATACACCAGGTAGTCTAAAAACGTAATGGATAAAAAATAGGCAAAAAAATAAATGGTATGATGTTACTAGGTAAAATATTGAGTGTGGAACAGCATTATTCTTCTCCAGCTAGAAAAAGGTTACTTGGACTTGAGAAAGTCCAAAACAGCTTCACTAAGAAACTATCTATCAGGAAACACTAAGCTATTTATTTTTGTGGGTTTGATCACCATACTATTCCCAAAAGTGATGTAAAAAATAAACACCTTCGACTACAGACATTTTCATAGAGACGGGAGATATACGATCTCGTAATGGTTCACAAAATTCTCCATTGTTTCTGTGGACTCGATGAACGTGACTTCTTCATGGTGAGACTATCTAAAACCGCAGAAGACATAACCATTTATTAAATACTACAAAATCTTCAATTCGGCATTATTTGTTAATAGAGCAGGTTCGAATTATATGATGAATGTCATTTGATACAGTTTCTGGCTGCATTGTTCTTTCATATGGAGCCGTGTAAAATAATAATAATAATAATAATAATAATAATAATAATAATAATAATAATAATAATAATAATAATAATAATAATAATAATAATAATAATAAATAGAACCTAAAAGTCAGTTAGCTAGCCCTGTATGTAAAACGACTAGGTACCTGGGATTAGGAACGTGTTGAAAACTTGCTCAGAAGGAACTAGTCGTAGAAGAGGGGCACACCTGGTCCCTGATGATGTGTGACGAACGTAGGGCAGCAGAGTTCAACAAAAGGAAAGGTCGGAGAGAATGAAGCACTCTCTCACAACACAGAAGGTCATTGTAGCACCTGCTGTGAGTGATGTCTGAACTTCTACGCCACGGGAGGTGGAGTGCGTTCAAAGTGCAACAGCGTGATCATGTGGTCATAGCTCGTCAAGTCAACCTCGAGTGCGTTTAAAAGGGATGCAGGACTCGTGGCATTCCGATGGTGAAGCACAAGGGGTTTTGGAACATAATAATGTATACAGGTTGCCATTAGTCAATCCATTTACAGGTTGCGCCACGAACATTGCGGAGGCAATTTGAAATTGCATGTCTCCTGTATAATTGCTTGCGATGACCAACAGATGAACAACTCAGTGTTTCAATCCTTCCAAACAGGGCTGGTACCAGATCACTCTGATCTCGTGATGGTAGGTTTGGTTGACTTGGTTGTACCCAAACCAAGAACCTTGAATACGAGACAATGGGCGCCTCTTTCGATCGCGCGACCACTAGTCTTAATATCAACAAAACAAATCATTTTATATATTGGCTTAAAGTTGTAACACCTCTACATATCTTGTCTGAGAAGAAACTGAAGACGTGTTATTGCAGTAGGACTTGCGGAGATATGGGTGGCCAAGCGAACCGTTCAAAAACATAACTTTACAGGTTTTAAGTTACTTTGTCAGAGTGTGCTGCTGATGGCACCTCCTACTAGTGTTGTCCCCCCACAACTACTTGGCGATGGGATGACCCTTAAGACATAACGAATGAATAGTTCCGAGTTTCATCAACGCTCGAAGATCAGAGACGCTGTCGCATAAGCCAAGTCGTCAAGTCTTACTAGATGGGCCGGCCACTTAGTGCACTTCGCAAACAATCGCTGGACGAGAGCTGTTACCGATTGGATTCCGCACGACGGCAAGACAACATCAGGATGCCCATTTATGAGTTGGTCGGACTTCGCGAAATCCCTGAACGAACGATATGAAGCTCTTCGAGTCTCTCGAGCAAGGAGGATCCATTGGAGCACTTTGGCACACGACAGAGAGCAATGGAGATGCTACTGGCGCCCGCTCGAGCAAGGCGATGATCAACGGGATGAGAGATGATACAGGTAATACCTTAGTTGACAGAAGCAGCAATCAGTGTCTAACAGGGACTGGAGCAGAAGCTAGAGGGTGCCTCAAAAGCGGTCACACAGAACTGTGAACGCAGTTTCAAAAGGCGAGTACTTAAGACGGTAATACCGTGACAAAAAGGTAAGAGAAAAGAACGACGAGAACGGCGTGTTTGGTGAAGACCACCTCTTTGACACAAAGCACAACTTATGTACCTGGTGCTTAGTTCTCAAACTCTCATAGGATATTAGCAGTTTATACCATGCTCACTTAAAACTGGACACCTTTCATTTTATGCCGGGTACATTTAGAAATGAAATGGACATTTTGCAGACAAAGTCGGACGCATCTAAAGTTTGAATAGGCATTATCTAACCGAGCCAAATTTTTCTTTAGAAAGGAAAATTTGATTAAAATTTCACTTTTGCAGAGTCTCAAGAAAAATAACTACACTATTGAAATAGCATGAAATTCTTATCATGTGTCCTTAAAACAGTTTGGTTAGGTTAATCCACGTGCTGGAGCACAATGAATTCGGTGTGGTGTTTTAGAGAGAGGCATTGTGCCGTTGTTTTGCGTTGTTTTTGGAGTGATAGTGTACACAATTGCCGTTTACATGCGCCTAAATATAGGAGCAGCAAAAGCAATCACAGTAAAAGAAAGCCGCCATTCTCTGCTGCACATTTTCAGGCAAACCGTATTTACACTTTCGATCAAATTAACCTTGCAGTGATCTCGCCGACTGCACGGCACAATCTCTTCACATGAGCGGTTTTTCGTATCGCAGCACTTTAGAATGAATTAAGGCACTGCCTTGGCAAAACAAACGGAATGGTACATGGAATAGGAACTGGAACTCTTTCGAAAGGTGTACACTTTCCATCTTAAGATAAGCTGTTTAAAAGTTTTTATTCTCACAAGTCTTCTTAAAATAAAGGATTATTTTGCCTTTATTATAAATTGTCTATTTTGACTTAAGATGTGATTACTTTTGCTCGAAAAGCGTTCTGTTTAGAAAGGAAAAACGGCAAGTTTAAAATAAAAGATATTCCTGAGAGTTTAAAATAAAAATGTCTATTTCAGAATGGGAACGGTAGGCTGAACAAATGCAGGGCTGAAGAGTGGTGCAGAGCTGAGGAATAGAAATTGTTTCTTAAGTAGAGGAGTAAGCGACCCACTGGGTTGGAGCATTCCGGTCACTGGTCACAATTTATGCAAAGTTTGGGCGACCGCAGTCTAACAAAGGAGATCCACACCGGCGAAAGCGGTCAGCTGTAATAGTCTAGTTCTCGGAATAGGAAACGGCTCTCTCGACGTCTGCAGACGCTGACGAGAGGAGACGGCGTAGAGCTGCAGCCAGCGTAAACAAGCGTTTCAAGGCTTCAGACAGAAACCACAGTTGGGTGAGGTCGCTTGGAAGAAGCCGGCTCGTATGAGGCAGAACAGGTATGGCCGGACGGCGACCACCAAGGATAAACATTGGAGGTCTATCCTAGTACGCAAGGCCGCCTGTAGCGGAACCACTAGCAACAACGGGTTTCCGCGAGGGGTGGTGAGGCTATACGGAGATGCATCTCGATGGCAGCCACAACGCAGAGGAAGCGAACAAATCCTTGGTCCGTGGCTTAATTTGTTCTAGCTATCACAGAAGACCTAGTGTTTAAAGAGCAAAGACTGATCATTTCCATCGTTGTTTATGCTAGCTCGTCAAAAATTAGGTGGGTCAATCAGTTGATGAGCTTCGTGCTTTTCGCGCATATAGGCTTCGGAGGAGAGCCGAAGCAGACTTGAACCCTCGAAATTGGCCGAAACTGGAACGCTCTCTGATGCTATATGTTCTTACAGGATGTTTTGTGCGATCAAAACTCTTGCGCCAGGCGGGACTCGAACCCGCATCTTCTGCTTTCCGGGCAGCGATGTTCGCCTTACACCTCTACCAGCCGCTCCAGGCTTAAGCAAATGTGTTAAAGCTCTCTGATGCGTTGGTGTTTTTGTGGGAGCTGTAGTTGACAGGTGTTGATGGCGTAGAGCATTCCCACCCGGTCAGAAGGAGGTCCGGGTTCGAGTCCAGACTGGCGCTAGAATTTTAATCGCTACAAAACGTCGTTGTAGCAGTCTACAATCTCGATACCACCCCCCTAAACTTATGGAAACTGAGTTGAGAAATGTCTTGCTTTGTTTTTCTGTTTTTCAAGTGTCAGTGGCAAATTAGGCTACTCTGGCAGTCGATGGAGATGAACGGAACTTTTCTGGCTTCTATCTCCTCTCCTTGTTCTAAAATCAAGGTTGAAGGGGATTCTGTCTTATTCCTGCCGTATATGAAAAGAAAAGGAATGTTTCAAGTGCAACACAATATCCATCAAAGACATCTGTTATAGCTACGTTAGTGAGCTACCCATTCGCGGAAGACAGAACTATGAAGGGCATAGTTACCACAGGCATAGAAGCAAAGGCACTGAAACCATGAAAATGGCGAGGAGACGAGGCCTTCTTTCACAGATACATAGGAGTTGTTATGAAAATGTTCAGCAGATTATTTTGTAATGAAAAAAGAAAAAGTGGGAAAGATTATGAGGTGAGTGCCTCTAAGGGACCATTCCTTTGCTTATGAACTGCCAGCCATGCTCGAAAGTCCGGAGAAAAGATCGAAAATTTTCATCACTCAGTGAAGGAGCTTGTCAAGACCGGTTAGCACAGAAGAAAAATCTTGGATGCGTAGGAATCTGCGATAGTGTGAAGAGAGGACTTTGATAGAAAACCCTTACAGCTGCACAGCTGTACGCAGCAGTACTGAACAATGTAACGAGCAGTGGGCGCTGCGTAGCGCGAATCCCTGATACGGACGGACAACGAGCGTCGTGAAAGGAATCGCGGTGTGGAAGAATGAGTCCGAACAGGATGACGCGTTCAGCAGGCCATAAACCGCTTCGATGCTTATTACATGCAAGCGGTTGCCGTCTAGACATCATGAATGAGGAGTCGATTCTAGACGTGCTTAAGGGGGTTTTCAGAGACCGGGTAGGGGAGTGGCGAGCTGAGCGGCACGAAAAAGCACACTGGCTACGCAGACACAGCGCCTATGTGGTATGTGCTGTCACACGTATACTATTTTCATTTATTTATAAAACGCAGGTTGAGAACCAAATTCAAAAATATTTTTTCAAATCGTTTACAACGTCTAGTGCTCTTAGAATTGACTGCAGGAACCTATTTTGCTGCCACGACTCAGTTATTTTAGCGCGTCCAGATTCATTAAGACAGAAAGAAATGGCTATTGGAGAAGGAATTTGGTGATCTAACTGTGAGGATGTAGGCAACTGTTTCAGAGCTGACTTTGGAAATTTGAGCCGTGAAATCGTAGGTCCAGACTGCCGTCAGGTCTTCATACTCCAGTCGCGTGGATGCGATTGCGGACCAACGCAGCAATCAAGAAAAATAAAAGTTAGTGAAGGACGTTGCCTGTATTGCGCCGCTTTACTCCAGCGCATATCAGGGCCCCCCGAATTTCTTCCGGTTGTTCCTGGTAATGAGGTGGACGCGATGTTTTTGATCCAGTGAATTTCACAGAGTCAAAAAAAATTTCGAGCTTCTTTCAGGCCTTGAGAAAGACGAGTTTCCAAACGTCGGCCGAAATAAAGATTATATACCAAACCTGGAAGACACTTAGGATTTTTAAAAACTTACGTCTAAGATGCCCAGGTTTCAAGAGCGTCGGACTTGGAGATATTGAACACCTTGAACTATAAATTATTTACGAAAGTTATCAGAGAGTGGTTTTTAAGTTCGGAGACGTAGATTACGTCCTCCTGTAATCCCAGTGAATGCTGGGAATGGACAGAGCATTTTATCAATGTCGGTGCAATCGTTAGCAATTCTAAAAGCAAAATTGTACCATCGACTGTTTCATAGCGATAGTGCATCGAATCGAGTCAGCCCTTCAGAGAAACCATTCCTTGCGGAACTATGTTCTACCACTCTTTTCGCTCGTTCTCTTTCTTATTGGTATTGCCTTGCTTCGGTGGTGACCATGGAACTTGTGGCTTCATCAGTTTGAAAACTGTAAACCTACAATGTAGATTAGAGCACAACGTTGGGACCAAAAGTGATGCATCTATATGACTTCTTCCTTCTGTTTTCAGTGATACGCGAATATGTACGCAGTGAACAATATTGGATAAACGAACTTAATTTTCACGACGGGAGCTATGGTGGTGTATGGTAATTTAAATCACGGTCTCTTTTTAGATAGCAGAACATGCGCTTCTGATATAATAATCATCATTCATGTTTTTCGCTTCCTGGTTTTTTTGTTTTGTTATTGGCTTAAATAAAATAAAAATAAGGTAGAAGGGCCAGTATCCTATTAGGTTCCGCGAGTCGATAACGGGGATCATCCAAAGCTTAAAAAAAGAGTCTGAATACCTTATCGGTGAACGTACAGTGGGCAGCTCGCAAGTCAGATGAGAGACTTTCGAAGATGCTTGGTTTGACCGAACTCTAGCACCAGATGGGACTGGAACCCACACCTTCTGTTTATGAGTAAGGGTGCTGCGCCATTGCGCCATAAAAGAGATTTTTCAAGACTTATTTGCTGGTATCAAAATTTAAAGAAAGCGTTGAGCTCCTCAAATGGTTGAAAACGAAACTAGCGAGTTAGCTGGAGTCGTGAGCTAATTGATCGGCTGAACAGGAGATGTGGAAGAAAGCCGAAAACCAGTCGCGGAGGTCGTCTACAAGCTCAAGGAACCGCTCAGCCGTACATCACAGCGGTCGCCAATTCTCGTTGCCGTCAAACCGATGCTGATTGAAGGAGACGACAGACGAAGATGTTCCCAGAAAGTGGCACTTCATGGAATTGCTGTTGCGGATCAAGCAAGCCTCTCCACTGGCATCTGGACAGCTTGCATCAGATGCCACAGACATTCCAGGAAGAAGTGTTTGTCCGGTTTGGTGAATGCCACAACTGGGAGTAGCATATTAGAAAGGTTGGATCGATACAAATCTATTTCGAAGCTCGAGTTTCTATTTCAGTTTTCATAGAAACAATAAGAAACATAGGTAATCAACGCATACAACAAGTAATAAACCATCACTTCGCTATGTGGCTACGTCTAATCCAGAGCCTAATTGTTAAAGCAGTGGTAGCTGCAATCGTGTTACTTATTTTTCTTTCCATCGATTTTGACAGGGTATTGTATTCCAGTCAAACACAGCAGCACTAAAGGGCCTCATTCCCCTGACCCCGAAAGAGCCCCCATTTCTGCAGCGATGGGAAGGACGAGTACGGAGAGGCTGCTAAAATCTCAGGGCCTAACCAGGCTGCGCAAATTGAGAAGGACTAGGATGACGATCTGTACTTACAACGCCCGCACGCTTGCATCGGAAGCATCCGTCGAGGACCTGATGATGCAAGCCAGGAAGATCAAGTACGACGTCATCGGACTGACCGAGACGAGAAGACACCACCCCTGCACGCCGCCTACGACTCCGGAGAAGAACTGTATCTCGTAACATGCGACAGCAGAGGAGTAGGCGGCGTTGGTGTCCTCGTCAACACGCACTTGGCCATGAACATCGATTCGTACGAGTCTCTGACAAGCCGAATCGGACGTCTGCGACTGAAGCGATGTGGTTCCGTGCCAGCTTTGACTGTATTCGTCGCGTATGCCCCAACATCCGACTACGACGACGAAGAGGTCGAAGCCTTCTACGTGGAGCTGGAGAAGTTCTATAAGGAAGATCACACCTTCTACAAGGTGATCGTCGGCGACTTCAACGCCAAAATCGGACCGCGAAGGTCGCCGGAAGAACTTCACATCGGAACCCACGGTTTGGAGTGGAACGAGCAAGGTGAAAGGCTGTCTGAGTTTATCATGTCGACCAAGACCATCCATGGAAACTCGCAGTTCCAGAAGCCTCCCTCCCTACGATGGACCTGGGAATCTCCCGGTGGCCAGTTCCACAACGAGATCGACCACATCATCTTCAACCGCAAATATTGCCTGACCGACGTCTCCGTTGTCCCCAAGTTCTACACGGGATCGGACCACCGCCTCCTTCGCGCAAGGTTCCGCTTTTCGCGTCAAGGAGAGAAGGCCGCGAAGTTCAAGAAGAGGAGTCCCAGAACGACCATCAACTGGGACCTCTACACCTCTCTTGCCGGTCTTTGGGAAGATGCCGTCATGGACAACGTCGACGAGGAATACGACCGCTTCGTGCACCATCTCCACGATAGTGCTAAGGGAGCCGAGAGCTTGAAGACCACCAAGAGACGTCTGTCTCCGGAAACTCTCGAGCTTATAAGCCAGCGTGGAGCAGCACGAGCGTCAGGCAACTACCAACTGACGTCCGAGCTTGCGAAGCTATGCAGAGAGGCGATAAAGGAGGATCTTAAGGAGAGAAGGGCGGAAGTGTTGGCTGAAGCTGCAGAGGCAGGGTTGAGCATCCGCAATGCCCGCCGGAACTTCGCCAACTTCAAGACCAAGATGACAGCTCTCCGACGTCCCGACGGAACCGTCACCTCTTCCAGAAGGACCATGGAGAGGGTCATCCACGACTTCTACTCCGATCTCTTCGATAGCCACGTCCACCTGCCCCCATGCCATCTTCCGCAGGATGGATACGTCGTCCCCTCTGTTCTCCCTTCCGAGATCCGACACGCCATCTCGTCGGTGAAGAAACGTACAGCACCCGGTCCCGACCGGATCAGACCCGAACACCTGAAGAACCTCCCGCCTACGCTCATCAACACCCTGGCGCGGCTCTTCACACGTTACCTGTCGGAGTGCAAGGTTCCATCTCAGTGGAAGACCAGCAGAACCGTCTTGCTGTACAAGAAGGGAGACGTGCACGACATTGGCAACTATCGCCCGATCTGCCTGTTGTCCGTAGTCCACAAGCTGTTCACTCGAGTTATCCTGAATAGGATTAGCAGAACGCTGGACGAAGGACAGCCATGCGAGCAAGCAGGATTTCGGAGAGGATTCAGCACGATCGACCACATACACACCATTACGAAGCTCATCGAAGTGTCGCGAGAGTACAAGCTGCCGCTGTGCCTTACGTTCATCGACCTGAAGAAGGCATTCGACTCTGTCCAAACTGAAGCGGTCATCGAAGCCCTGCTCACTCAGGGCGTTCCTACTCAGTACATCAGAGTCCTTCGAGAGCTGTACAGTGGATTCACGACCAAGATCTCACCATTCTACAACGACGTCGTCGTCGACGTGAAGAGAGGGGTTCCGCAAGGGGATACCATATCCCCGAAGCTCTTCAGCGCCACTCTCGAAAACGTCATGCGCGAACTAGAATGGGAAGACATGGGAGTGAAGGTCGACGGCCGGCAACTACATCATCTTCGCTTCGCTGACGACATCGTGCTCATAACACCGAGCATCAGCCAGGCGGAGCGAATGCTGGCCGACTTCGATCGTGTATGTGGGAACGTTGGACTGCAGCTGAATCTTACGAAGACGATGTTCATGAGGAACGGATGGGTTTCTGATGCCCCATTCTCGCTCAACGGAACGAATATCTCCGAATGCTCCAGCTATGTGTATCTGGGTCGCGAAGTCAACATGGCCAACGACCTAGCACCAGAGCTGAGCAGGAGGAACAGAGCGGCTTGGGGAGCTTTCAAGAGCGTCGAAGAAGTCGCGAAGAAGACGAAGAACGTCCGACTCCGTGCCCACCTATTCGACTCCACTGTTCTTCCTGCGCTAACATACGCCTCAGAGACCTGGGCTATACGAAAGCAGGATGAACACGCGATCAGCGTCGCGCAGCGTGGAATCGAGAGGACGATGCTCGGAGTGAAACGACTCACGCAAGTGAGAGAAGGCCTCCGGAGTTCCGAGCTTCGCCGACGCTCGAAGATCAGAGACGCTGTCGCGTGGGCCAAGTTGTCGAAAATTAGGTGGGCCGGCCACGTAATGCGCTTCGCAGACACCCGCTGGACGAGAGCCATCACCGACTGGATTCCGCGGGATGTCAAAAGAACACCAGGACGCCCACTAACGCGTTGGTCAGACTTCTTCGTGAAAGCCCTGAACGACCGATATTTATTTATTTATTTATTTATTTAATACGCCGCAAGACGGCGTGCACCACCAGACAGTCAGCCATAAAGGAAGCACTCCAAGGTACCGAACACAAAAACCCAATAGTGATGAATAAAAGGTTTCAGTAGGAGAAACGAAACAAACAAAAATAACATCAGAAAAGGAAGAGAGCACAATTAGATAGGACCCATTAAATCGGCTAGATAGAAGAAAGAGCGAAATGACAGAATCCTTCGTGACCAACTAAACAATAAGAAAGGGAGCTTTCATAGCAGATGTTTCACTCCCCCAGCACAGACTTGAAACCTGCTGAGAGGAGCTTTAATAGAAGAGCATTTTTCAATAGAAGAATAACTATAGTGGAATATTGATATTAAAATCAATTATTTATTTGAGACAAATTCGCGTATATATAGTAGTACTGAAATAGACGGTGTAGGGGTGAGAACCAGCTAACATTTCAAGTTAACATTGTGTAATGTGTTTAGTCCATAGCTCTCAGGGCACGCACCGTCAGGGGGGTCCCGTCTTTCAGAGACCTCATTATACTGGTACGCACCTCGGCGGCGGCCAGGAAGCAAAAGAAATGAAATCGGCTTGTAAAAAGATATGACGCTCTTCGTGTCCCTCGAGCGAGGAGGAACGGGATTGAGTAACACCGCCCTTTTTTCCTTTACGCTTCATACCGATTTTGACATAACTGTGATCTATGACCAATGTTAGATGGAGGGGCAAATTTGAACAAGCCGTCAGCCCTCAAATTAAGATGTCTATTAAAATTTTTCTGAGCTGTCAGATGATCATTTGGCCTCTTTCTCAAATGTAAGCTGTCCAGATTAAGCATTATGTTTCACTAATCCACGGAGGGAGTATACCGCCAGGTAAGAAACAGAGAGCCCGGATAAGCTGTTTATGCATATGAAAGGGTGTTCAGTTCGTTGTGAATAGAAAGATCAATAAGACTGCTGTCAGCTTTCTCCTCTTAGTCCACTCCAAGTGCTTAATTGGAAAGAACATGCAGATTCCACGTTCAACTATACGGCAAACAAAAGCCTCATATACTTTAGTTTGCAGCGAAGGAACACCAGAGCCCATTGCTTTGAACAGTAGAAAGAAACTCTGCCCAGATTTAGTTGCAGCATTACGAGGCTCGAAAAAACTCATCGTCAGCTTTTAAGCCAAGTGAAATACAAGATCCCTAATCCTGTAATGCGAAGCTTTTTGTTTGATCAACAGCAGAAGTTGGAGGATACAGATGGTTTTGACAGAAAACCTTGTTCCAAATCCTCTGTTGTACGACATAGATAAGAAATAGCATACTCAAACAGCTTCTCACACTGGAGAGTGGCTAGACCTTACCAGGGAGGTATATTAGGCGTATGTCTGACTGGTGAAAATGAATACCAGTATGAGACTCTGCACCCGCCAAACAAGGAATGAACATTAAAAATGCAAAAATTTGACTACGCACGTGGATCAAACACCTGACCTTGTGCTTTTGATTCTCCTTCACTTTCCAGTGAGCCGTCGAGTTGCTTGCACCGGTATCTTTTACCAACTTCCTTATCTCCACGTAGGGCGCGCACAAACGTGCTAGGTGCGTGCTGACAGCGCAACTCAATACTGGATTTTCAGGGGCCCCTAACTCCTTGTGTTAAGGACTTTGCAAAAAGGAAGCGTATCTTTCTACTTAAACAAGGATCGAGAGGTGGTGTTCGTTTTCGTTTTTCAGACATACGCCTGTGACACTTATCGGATTGGTTGTGATAAAGAAAGTGGCGAGGTACTGAATGCGTGTGATCTATGGCGTTCAGCCAATAGTGAGATCTAGTTTTAGAAGATAGATTAGGAAAATTAGTAGGCTTTAATCCATTGAACGTCGCAATCAGGAAATATAAAAAGACGGGAAAATATACAGAAGTGTACACGATAGTAAGCTAACCTTGCAGCTAAGACATGAACTAGGTGTAAGCGGCATAATTATGTCGGACAACTAGCCCTGAGGCAGCTAAAAACTTTCCTTTCCCTGACTGAATTGAGCGTGCTTCAAACTTCCTGTTCTGCCCGTTAGAAATGTGCGTGTTGCTACGGCAGAAAAACTGAACCCAGTTTCATCCGTGATGTCAGGCTTAATCTCGCGCGAGGACGCCAATCGTACTTTAGTCTGTTTCGTGCACCAGCTGTCCAAGCCTTTCACGAAAAATGGCTCGTTACTTTGGTACCAAACTTTTCTGAAAAGAAGAAAACACTGGTGCGTTCATCGCTTCGCCGTCAGGTGACTGTGTAGGCCACATTTGCAGTGAAACTGCCTTCAAGATGCAGAGAGGAAATGCGTGGCCATGAATTACTCCATGGCCTTCTTGGGTGGAACGGAGCACGATTGTGGTTGACTTGGTACCAGTACTGTGCCCACGTAGCCTTAGCAAGACCTGAGTAGCCAAAATGCACTGTAACAAATAGCTTGCAAAGTTGGAAGTTTGATGCGCAATGTGTTCAGAATACAATCGATTGATTCTGGCCACGGAAAGCAGTTTTTGTAAAACTTAAATCCGTTATCATCTAGGCTCTGCTGCGCACTTTTACGTCATGAAGCTGTTCTCCACTTCTGCATCCTCATCATAGGCGGCATTCTCTCAGGACCGCTCACTATCTTCACTGGTTAGTGCATCGCATTATTTATGTCCCTTACCATTAGACTGCACCGCAACCGTTCTCATGCTCAACAACACTCGTTACCTGACATCGTGGACACGTCCCGCTCAATCCAAGCGCTCGTTACGCGACGTGGGTGACACGTCTTCTGAGTTCAGACTACCCCGGTGACACGTTTTCTGACTTCTGAGTTCGTTGCATGAACTCGGTGACAGCCCTGGTGACATGGCCTAGTCCCTCTTCACTTATTCCTTCTTACTAGATCTCCTACTGCGGCGTCCCTTACTGACACAATGGCAACTGCGCACCTTTCTGAGCGGTGTCGCTGGACCTGGAAAGGTCCAGCGACACCGCTCAGAAAGGTGCGCAGTTGCCATTGTGTCAAGCAGGAAGAACCCACGTTCCCCTGCTGCAGCAGTATTTTATAATGAATGATATATTTTGCCCGCGTGGGATACGATGAGGTGTGTCCCGCGTGGTTAAGATTACTGAACCATCACCGACGACTAGCTCAATCATATAGTGGTAGATATGTCTTTGTGTTTATGTTTTGTGGCTTTTAAAGGAGAAAGCCCAAAGGTCGCGTTAATCAATGGGCTTGTGCGCCACTCATTCCATTCTCACTAGATATCGTGGTGGTCATTTCAATCTGCATTTAGCCTTCAGGGAGCGTGGTAGCGCAGTCGGAGGAGACGTTGGCTGTCGCGTGCGCCCGATCCCAGCTTCTTGGCTCGGATTTTGCGCTCAGGCCAAGCAGACAGCAAGTTATTGTACAAGCCAAATACTTATTCATTTGGCCTCCACGATATCCCGTGGACGTAGAATGCGCGTATCCCGCCAAAGGCTTGACTAACATCGACATCGATTGTCTATCCTCTAGGCCGAAATGCCTTCACTTTCAGTTGCGTCAGCAAATCAAAGCACACCACAGTATGCGGTTTTGTAAGGATCCATTGACCATGGTGGAAAGGTTGTAAAGAGCCTTAAACGTTGATCATGGCTGCACACCCAAGTCGATGCTTCTCCCGAGTATGACCGAAGACACGCGTCTATTTTACAGCACTATTAGGGGAAGGTCACTGTTACTGTGCTTCACAGTGATTCGATTTTTGATTTCTTGGTTATTTCTTAAAAAGCACATTACGTAGCACAGGAAATAAATAAATGAATAAATTCTGGGAAACACATTTGCGAAAGACGTTTTAACTGATAAACCCAATAATCCAGGATAAACCGAGCAAGATTTCTCACTTCCACTACAATCAGTGTTCGTTCAGAGCTCCTATGTATATGGTGATTTCGTTTAGAAAGTCCCACCTACCTTTATGATTTTTTGCAAAAATTACTTCGTCTCATCTCCTAACCTTGATCCCATTTTCACAAAAGAATTATGTTTCATTGACAGTCAATAAAGGCAGACTCCCACCTCCCTCGTACTGGCTTGCCATTTTTCTGTTGATCATAGGTCTGATGCTGTTTCTCTACTCGTGCTTGCTGGGTGTGTACATACTAGCAGTGGAGTAATAAACATGGAGTCAGCGAAGCGTTCAGCAAGTGATCTCCGACGTTCCGGCATCGAGGTTCAGAACTCCCTTGAGAGATATCACCTGACCATCGTTCTTACGTCGGGACATTCGTTTTTCTCCCCATCGAACAGTGTCCCCGTTTTTCTGTGCAAACACCGGTCGGTGAAGGTCGACCGCTTTTTTGCTGCATTTGTCATCAATTACCTCCTGAAGCACAGTCTGTGGCTGGGTGATCGGAATCGTTAGCGGATTACGGAAACTATAAACTAGATGTACAGAGGATTAACAATAACGGAGGAGAGCTTCACTTTTCTGGAAACACGAAGCCATTTTTTGAATCTATCCTCTCGATAGTCTTATATCCACAGTTAGAATGACCACAACAAGTTAGGGTTAGTCAACATCCGTAATTGAGGAGAGGTGCACCTCTTCGATATATGTTACACCGGGGCTCGAACCCGCACCTCCTGCTAACCAGGCGGGAATGCTCTACACCATTAATCCACCGCCGCTGTTAGAACGCAACATCTGCACCAAGGGTGCACACAAAGTTCTGTGCGTTAAATTTTTTTAACGAAATTTTTTAACGAAAAAATTTCGTTAAATTTCCGGGAAATCGTTAAATTTCGTTAATTTCGTTAGTAAACAGATGCAAACCTTTATTTCAAGTGAAGAAATCAAGGAAATTGTATAGGTTTCCATTTCAAGAGTTCAGCAGCTAAAGTTCAAGGAATGGAGTGCAACATTGCAATGTAATACAAGCAATTCAAGAACAACAAACGTAGAAAAATAGACAAGCCTTCAGTAACAAATTATCTACAGGGTGTGGAATAAGAACAGCTATGGTATTATCATGGAAGATGATCACCGAGAAGGCATCTTAAAATGTGCGATCAGGCAGAATCCGGAGTTCTCTCCTTTCCTAGATCTTTGCGAAACGGATTGTCTGACTGTTCTACGACCATATACAATTTCGATGCGGGCACAGGCCACTAAGCACAAAAAGATCAAATAAAGATACAATTAAAAGCCAGTCAATGGAATGTTTCCACGTTATCGGACGTACGATTTTTCAAGTGCCCAGTGCATGGACCATCCATTTTTTGCAACGTCGTGACCATAACACGGTATCGTGTCACACTTCCCACACTGCTGAATAGGTGTGACACATCGTTAATGTGTTAACGTTCAGGAAAAGTAGCCTCCCAAATTATTGTTATTAGCGCTTTTCTAAAATCGTTTAGAATACGTCCAGCGGCCTAAAAAATATTCTCTTCGCTGTTCCAGGTGGCGGGCAAAAGTATTCTGGGATAAGCAGCGCCAGGTGAGGATAGGTATATCTTACGAGGAGGTTAGTCCAGTACATTTTTGTCGATTCGTTAACATAATTGAAGGCTCGGCGAAGAAATTTCTAGCTCCGAAAGGCATTAAAGGATAAGGATAAAGGACGGCGTTACTCAATTCCTTTTGGGATGCGTCATGCATTCTATTTCTATGAGGTGCGGAAGCGATTTGAATGCGTGTTCGGCCTATATCTACTTGCGGTGACGAGCCGATGAACAAGTCAGCGCTTTATCCTCCTAGACAAGTCTGAATGGAAGGTTTGGTTGGCTGGGGCGGGAAATCGGAACCAGGAACCGGATAGCGGGTGACAGCCGGAACCTCTTCCGACTGCACTACCCGCGCCCCAAAATGCGTTATTTCCAACAATTCAAAACAAATTCGTGAAAACATCAAATTTTTTTTGCCAATTTCAATAGTTTTTTAGGAACTACCCTAATCGAGAGGGTGAGGCCTGCAACAATCGTGAAGACTAAGGGCAAATGTGATAAAATCACTGAGTAGAAAGTCCGTTAAAAATTCCGTTAAATTTCTAGAAATTTCCGTTAAGTCGTTAAACCAGATTTATCGAAAAATGCCGTGTGTTCGTTAAATTCGTTAAATCGTTAACCGTTAAATGTGCACCCCTGATCTGCACCTCGTGGGAGCCATCAGCACTCAGCCGTTTATCGAGATAAGCTGGCTGCTGACCTCAACATGGAACCATTTAATCTGATAGTCGTCTACTAGAAATGATTCATTGCAATCTCTTTAACTACTGAGGTTATAAGCCGTTATAGCGATGTCTTGTTGCAATCAAGACCGTCAACTTAACCGGCTCCATGCTGATGGCGGTGGCTGTTCATCCCTGTAAGGGTCTGTCCATACTTCGCGACAAGAGCGACTTGTCGCCCGTGCAAAACATGCGAATCGATTCAAACAGAACGCGCGCCGCCGAAAAGTGTTAATAAGGGGTCGTTTAATGTGCGCGCGAGGCGCGACGCGATGCATTCGTAGTGGCCAAATTGATTGAGCGACGCGATTGATCAATTCGGCCACTACACATGGCATCGCGTCGCGCGTCGCGCACACACTAAACGACCCCTTAGGGGTAAGGTCCATGCACACTTCTGCGACAGCGCGGCACGGCCATGATGAAAGATAGGGCCGCGACGGCGCGGCGCGACATAGCGACGCGTGCCGCAGAGGGGGGCATGCACACTTTTGCGACTATCGCGGCGGCTATCGCCAGCGATGCCGCACTGAGTGCCGCAGGCTGGAATCGTTCAAATCATTCCTAGCGGTGCGACATGCACAGGACGTCGGTCTCGTTGCCTATAACGATGCTCTAACGCGACCGCGCCGCAACCGCCAGATTTCGCGGAGATGGCCGTCGCTCCTCTTGCCGCGCCGCGGTGTCGCAGAAGTGTACATGGGCCTATACTCCTGCGTCGGCGTTGTCGCTCTAGTCGCTGCTGTCGCCTGCTCATACTTCCGCGTGATGCGTACGCTGCACACGCCGCACACGTCACGCTCGCTGCGCTCTTGTCGCCGCTGTCGCGAAGTATGAACAGGCCCTAAACGGCTCATTGCTGCTTGATTTCTCAAGGAGGTCCCCTCTGGTTCGAATCCCGCCTGGCGCTGGAGTTTCGAAGAAAAACATCGTATTAACGGCTTGAAGCCTTAATGCCAATCATTTGAAGCCTGAATAAAATGAATTTGAATACATTTCACAACATCGTGCAATATTGAATGGCCAAGCAGTCCTGTTAAATACATCTTATGGACTTCATGAACGAGCAGTCGTGTAGTTCTCATCTCAAATGAACACGTCGAAACAAAATTCGGTAATATTAATCCGTGCTAATGGATTGACTTATAAAATTTATTTGCAGTGAAGTCTTCCACTCCATATCATAGTCGAATGATTCTGGCGCTTCAACGCTTCCTCCCTGAACACAAATCGACAACATCAACTAAATTGCTGTAAAACATTCAAGTCGCTTTTAATTTTGCGCATATCTGTAGACGAAAAGACTGGGTGATTAGCACGACTATATGCTAAATTCTAATGAATCGTATCGATCTCATGAAATTGTGCAGCAAGATTTTTACAGCACTTTATACGGTTTATGTTCCTGTGCTTCTTCTTCGGGGCTCGAAGAAATCCAAATAACCCTTGAGGAACTGCGTGCTCCTGTAGAGGTTTCATTCTACAGATGGTGTTCTACAGCTGGTTGCAACCTGATCCTCCATCAAGGACGAATGGAGCAAACGCTATATCGAGAAACGACTAAAAGCTAACTTTTTTGGTGAATGCATTCAATAATCAGGGCTATATAGAGATTAATTGAGTGAAAAATATGTTGCTGAATTTACATACATTAACAAATAATTGAAAGAAGAAAAAAGATAAACAACAAATCAATCAAACAAAGCAATCAATCCCACCTGGGATGCGCCACGCATCCCACTTTAACGGAATGTGATGAGGGCAATTTCAGCGCATAATTCGTCTACACACTGATAGCAGTAGCCAGCCGATGGTCGAGGGAGTGCAATATTCTTCCAAGAGTTGCCTGGTACCAACTCATTGATCCCGGAGGATGAACGCATTGGTTGGCGAGAACCCGAACCAGGAACCTGGAATCGGTTGCATGCGACAGCGCTTCCTCTACCGCGCGTCCAATGAAAAATAAGATTCAAAAATGATAAGGAACAATAACTGCTCGCTTGCCAGTTGTAGAGAGGCTACAGTGCCTGTACTGCATACATCTATTGTTTATAGCAAATGCCAGTTATATAGTGTAGATTCGAAACCATCTGTTCGATCGTTCGATGGAGTTGGTTTCCACGTTGTGTCTAGTCAAGGCTCTGATATATTGGTCGTTGAATTAATGTCAGTGTTCTGTGATGCGGATACACCGCTGTTCCTCCTAGACTGGTTGCAACCTAATCCTCCATCTAGACAGTAAGGAATCCCACTAGGGCTTTACAAGGCAGGAAAAACATAACGAGTTGCTGCGTTGCGTAGTGTAGGATGTCCTGTAATTAATATTTCAGAATGCTGATGGTGTAAGTCAGAATGCGCCCAAAAGATTAAATACACTTTGATGACATTTAAAAAGTAATCTCGGCATGAATAACGCAGTCCGATTGGGCTCGGCTCTTACGTGTACCTGGAATCGATTCAATGTTCGGATTGCAACCGGGTGTTTTCTCCCTATTACGTCGATGAATTGACGCCTATCCGGGAAGTATAAAACGTTAGTTTGTCCAACGATTGACCACCTAAAGTCATTGTCAAATACACATACGTAGTGTTTCCAGAATACTTGGCGCATCAAACAGTAACCATTTATTGACGCCTTCACCTGCCGTTTTTTACAAGTGCGAAGAATAAACGGAGTGCGGCTCTTAAATCTAGACGAAATTTCCCGCCATACCAGAATTTCGACACAGGTTGTGATTTTGTGTCCTCGAGAGCAGGAATCCTCTAAAAAGGAATGGTAAGCGCAGAATGGCCTCGATGCTACATACAGTACCGGACGCGTCTTTTGAATAGACGCCGAAAAAACGGCGGAGTGGCGTTCTACCCCCGTCCTATAAACAGAGGCGTGGCAAATGTCTGCGTCTCCACTATCTCGTAAGGCAGTCACTGGACACTCGAGCAAGCCCAGGGGGTTGAGGGGTGGGCGGGCCAGGGGGACGAGGGGATAGAACGCTCGACCCCCCGAAAAAACCGCACTTTTGCGGTTTTTGCGTCTTTTTGCTATAACTCGCCCAAATGTCATCCGTTTGAAAAACCAAGAGTATATTTGAGCTCAGGAGATCGAGCTCTATCGTTTGGTGTATACACTTCATATGGCATATGGCCAAAATGGAAAACTTGCGCTCCATTGAGAAGGCCGGCCGCGGACGAGTTGTCGGCCGCAAGGCGTCGAAAACCGTTACATGTCCACAATTCCTCTAATTTGAGGTGTTCTGAGAAACGGATGGTACCATTCGATTCGTCTCCTCGAGATCTACACAACCATGTATACAAATTCGCCAAACCACCGCATTTTCGCAGTGGGTGGTCAAAGATGGCTGGAGCAGACTTTTGCCATTGGAGAAGCTTACCTTCCAGAGCTTGCATGTCCTTAGAGCATCTTAAGCATGGCGTGAAGTGTTTTGTCATGTCAGGAATCCTCTGAGAGTGCGCCGTGCACAATGCATATAGGATCTAACCTATCAATCGAGGGGGGGGGGGACATTTGTAGAGTGAGCATTTAGGGAGTTTTATGAGAAATTCTCAGCCGCCCTACTCAGTAATTGCTGTACTCTGTCCTGAAGAGACTTTGGAGTGGGCTGTGCACAATGTATATAGGATCGAACCTATCAATCGACTGGGCGCGACAGCTTGTAGAGTGGGCGTTTGAAGAGTTTTTATCAGAAATTCGCAGCCGCCCTACTCAGGATTTGCTGTACTGTCTCCGGCGAGACTTAGGAGTGCGCCGGGAGCAATGTATATAGAATCGAACCTATCAATCGAGTGGGGCAACCGCTCGCAGACTGCACGCGCGGGCGTTTTCAGAGCGCAGTAACTCTGTCAAATTCGAATCGTTTCGGCTGCAGCTCCTGGGTCTTGTAGTCAGTAGAACGTTCTAATAGTACGCTAAAGTAGAGCGGGGTAGCTTAGGAAGAGGCGATGTTACAGGGGTGCGAACATGAAGGTGAGGCTTGTGTGACGTATTTTTTCCGAATTCGGTGTACCACTGCCGGCCTTCTCAATGGAGCACAAGTTTTCAATTTTGGCCATTTTGATCTTTCATATGAACTGTATATACCAAACGATAGAGCTCGATCTCCTGAGCTCAAATATACTCTTGGTTTTTCAAATGGATGACATTTGGGTGAGTTATAGCAAAAAGACGCAAAAGCCGCAAAAGTGCGGTTTTTTCGGCGTCTATTCAAAAGACGCGTCCGGTACTGTACAAGGACGGATTACTATCGAAGAGCCGCGACTGTGGAAAGTATTCGCGCCGGCGTTTGCCAGCAGAAATAATTCGACTCTTCGGACACCCGGGATCAACCATTTACGACGTCAATACGATGCCAGGTACAATTCCTTTAAAGAGTCTGAGGGTGGTTCCGCAAACTCGACGAGGAAAACCCATTCGAGAAAACGCGTGTCAAGAACTGCGGCAGTCTTGGAAATGCTCGGGTGCTGATTCTGGGGGACCCGGGGCAATCGTTGCGGATGTTGGCGTGTGTGCTGGCTTGTTGTTGAAAACATAGCTCGCATCTGAATCCCCTGGACTATTATGCTTGGACCGTAGTCGAAAGGGTTGCGCTTCTGGCCAAGGATAGAGGTGGTCATTGCGGCTGACAAAGTATATTTGAAGTAATTTTACTCTCGAGATATCTCTCTACATATTTGTGCGTTAAAGATTTTTTATTTCTTTTGAATTTTCTGTTAATAAATATGGTTTGAAAGGAGAGAATTTAGTATACCCGGATTTAAACGCCAAACCCTGTAAACATGTGTGACTGTCCTAGTCAATCAAGCGATCTGACTGAAATCTACTGCGTCTCGTTCGATTGGCGCTGAATATTTCGGAGCCTATGAGTTCAGTCTCACGCTATATAGATGACAACTCACTTCCATGCATCTCCTAAACATAGGCGTAACAAATTAGCAACGTCGAATCTAAGAGAAGGCTTGATTGTCCTCAGTGAGGATCGAACTTAAAGCAAATTCCCCGCATTATAGAGAATTAAGCTTCCTACCGACTACACCAGTTCTTGTCAGTCTTTCAATACTCTATTATGAGGTAAATAAACAAAATGGTTTAGTAGCATTTGTAATTTCGACGCCTTGTTTACTGAAGAAGAGTGTGCGATTAATCGCAAATTTTAGCAAAGAAGGATTTGATAAAGACGAAGGACGTCACGGTTCAATCCTGCTTGGGATACGCCACGCATTCTTCTTCTATGGAATTTCGTGCGGGAGCACTGGATGAATATTTGGCCTATTTAGTGACTTGTGGAGCGACTGGCCAATCGATGGGCGTTGTCAATGCTTTGTACTTCCTAGATAGGTGTGTTAGAAGGCTTGATATTGGATGGTATAGGCAGGCCCCGAATCAAAAGATTTTAATGGGGGCACGCGACATTGGCGCATTCCCCAACTGGGCTGTCACGCGCCTTTTCAGAAAAAAAAACAAAAGAAAACAAAAAAGACACAGAACACGCGGCATACTTTGAGGAAGGTTGAGTAAGAGCAAGACGCATCTATCTAGCTGAACGAAAATTCGTGCACTAAGTAGTATCCGAAGATGGGTGAACTGAACATCATTTGCTTAAATTTGGTCCTGAGATGCCAGATAATAGATAACCAGACGTGCACCCCTTGAAATGGCGCAGCACCGTAAAGAAGGAGATTCGTGCCTGAAGAAGCTGGCCGCGCCTCTTTAATTTTCTGCTTTACGGGGTCGACGACTGCATAGATCCGGAATCGTGCAAGTGAAACTGCCCAAAATTTATTGCCTTCAATGACTGGTCTTCCAGAAACTCCAACATTAAATTTTTTTGGTCTGGTCCGCCCTGAAAGTCATGCTCGTAATCCGGTGAGCGTAATGAACACTTCGGCTGAAGAAGGGAGAAATATGTAAAACAACCCAAACGTAAAACGGAGAGTGGACCGTCGAGCATGTTGTCGTAGGCTGGGGGGAGGTCAGTACCCAAGTCTGAACAGAAGGGCTGTCTGCTAGGGCCTAAATAATCAAAAGATTTCAGCCGGAAAGAAGAACTTTGGAGAACGACTTCGCTTGCTCAAGTGCCCAGTCAGCTGCTTCTGTCGATTCTATGAATAATCTATGCCGCTTGACAGTATAGGGCACGAGCGTAACAAGCAGTGCGGATGCTGAGTAGTGATCTGAACTCACGCTGGTGACTGTAGCAACGGAATTCTTCGTCGGAATACTTTCGAGTCCATAAAACAACGAACGACGGAACACAACATCCCGACTCATAGGGATGTCAGCAGCTGCCAGTCCCGTCAAACTCTTGACTAGGAGATACGAGAGCGTTCAGGTGCATGGTGGTGCTCGACCAGGCGTTTGGAAATCGACCCTTCAAAACCTTACCGAACCAGCACCAGGCACATTTCTACCTCTGTTATATTCTATGTCTAGAACGGTGCTCGAAAGTGGTACGAAGTTAATGAATTTCATACAAACCACACTACAACTCAGCTGGTTTTTGCAAAACCGCTCCATTCTGTGCAATATTTCTATGAATTGCCCTCATTTGCCCTTTAACAATTCATTTGGACACAGTCAAAATTTAGTTAGGTTAGGTATGAAAGGAAAGTTAATATGCCTTCTCAAGTTTTCATATGGAAATGATTTCGATGGCATCAATGGTCTGATGGGGATGCGGAGCTTACATTGTATATGCAGTGAGTAATATTGAATAAATAGACCAAATTTTCGCAATGGGAGCTATGGTGGTATATATGAATTTAAGTGAGGGGTGCTTCTCAGATAGCAGAGAATTTGCATCTGATACAATATTCCTCATTCCTTGGTATATAGCCAATCTCAGAGTTGTCACGTTTTTCGGTTTTTGATTTTGCTGTTTTGTTATTGGCTTAAATAAATTAAAAATAAAATTCTGCGGATCTCTTTAGAGTTGTATACCACCTCACATAATGTCTCTTCACCGTTTGCTGATATTATAGGCTGAACACTGAACCGTAGACAAAAGCGAACGCCCCGATTTCACCGACTCCAGAATGTGGTTTCACTCACGTGGTAGTCAATCTTCTACTTTTGCTAAAAAGAAGCTCTATAAGTGGTGGTTTTTAAATCAGCTTTTATGGCCAAATCGGATAACATTTTGGGGCCAACCTTGCAGTTTCCTAGGCATATAAGGTCGAAATTAGATAAAGTTACGTATTCTGACCACACTTGAGGTTGAAACATGACGACGATATGAGAGAAGATATTTGAACTTGTGCCGTAATAATGACACTGTAATGTTGCCGAAAGTTTTTGAGCGATTGGTGAAGCAAAAGGGTACTTGCACTTCAATCACGCAATGCACTCTTCAGCATTTCACAGAAATAAATACTTTGGGTGAACGATGTAGGTCATCGAGTGGAACTTGGCCTGTAAAATATCGAAATGAAAAGTTAGGGAGTATTGAAGGACTTATTACTATTCTTTTTTTGCAACATATTAGGCTGTCACGAAATTATTCTCCGTTTCGAGGTATATAAATACATTTTTGAACCTGAATCATTTTGTGTCAGGGAAAGCCACACCTACCGTTCGGTGATTTTTTTCCTACTCTTTCAAAAAGCATATGTGGGCGTCGTTCTAATTCTTCTAGCCGACCTTTTCCGGGTTTTGTAAAATCATGAACCGATGGGACTATCGAGTCATGGTGCTTTACGAATTTAAGTTGGGACACTCTGCGGCAGAGCCATCCCGTAGCCTGAGCAGCGCTTTTAGAACGGACTGTCCTTGCGAAAGAGCGGTGAGGCTCGGCTTCGAAAAATTCGATTCTGGCGATTTTGATCTGGAAGGAAAACGGGATTGCGGGCGCAGGTCGTCGCTTGACGATGAAGTTTTGAGGAGAGCCGTGGAAGCAAATCCGGAGACGAATACATATGTTAGCAAAGGACCTCGGTGTACATCATCATAGTGCAGTAGCGGAACATTTGGCGAGAATCGGGAGGTAAAGATGTCGAAGTGGATGCTTCATGAGCTGACCGAGGAGCACCGTCTGGCACGTTTCGACACCTGCTCCAACGTGCTAGTTCGCTTTAAAATAAGCCTTCTGCAAGCCGTACGATATCTGTAGATGACAACTGAGCCTTTTCGGTAACACGAAGCAGGATTTGTCTGGGCAGATAAAAATCCTTCTCCAACATCCTTTGCTAAACCCGACTCTCGCCCTAAAAATGTTATGCTTACTTTGTGGTGATATTGTAAAGGTGTAATTCATTACAGCTTTTAGCAACCTAATCAGGCAGTCACAGCAGAGTCTTCCTGCTGTGATTTAGGCCGAACGTATGAGAAGTGGCAAAAATTGTGGCCGGCAGTGGTGAATAGAGGAGGGTCGCTCCTGTTGCAGGACAACGCAAGGCGACACACCTCACAAATCACTCGGCAAAAATTGACCCATTTAGGTACCGAAGTTCTCTCTGATCTATCATATTCTTCCAACCATTCTACCACTGAGTAGCATTTTTTCCAAGCTCTTGATTCTCATTTGCGTCAGAAACAATTCACTAATTTGGTAAATGTAGAATGCGCCCTTGTTGATTTCGTTAAATCCTTTGATCTCAGTTCCTATTGTAAAGGATTAGATTTATCACTTTTTCGTTGCTAAAAATATGTAAATTCTGGTGGTTTTTACATTGATTAATAAAGTTGTGTTTAGGCTGAATTACAGCAGTTTCAAATGAGCAGTCCGTTTCGGCGATTAATTTTGCGACAGTCCAATGGACACTCGTGGAAAGTCATGTGTTGTGTTAGGTACAGAACAAGAAGGCCTATACTCGACTACCGTTATCGAATTGAGTCTGGGAAGCAAGAGACATAAGCCGACAACCATTCTTTTGAGGCACCTTCAAGAGGAGAAGCCAGAAAACCAATAGATTAGCACGAAAGCAGCAAGATGAGAGGCGCCTAGGGAACAAGAGCGTTGTCCACAGCACTAGGGCACCGTGGCATTACTCGCATAGTGCGTAAACCTCTGCGGACATCAATCTTGTGGTCAGTATGTTCACGCGAAGGGGCCGCTCACCAGACCGTTAAAAATTTGGACGTTTTGTTCACTATTTAGCGTTGGATTTACAGGTTACATGAAAGGCAAGAAGGCGAAAGAATCAAGAGGTTCTTATGTTGTGCTTAAATCAAAACGAATCTCTTGAGTCTTAACCGTTTTACGTAGAATTCCATGACCCCACATTAGATTGCAAATACCTCGACTACACATAAGAGGGGGCTACATCAGCAGCTGGCTGTATCAGCTGCTTAGAACCTAGCGCCAACTGGTGTTTTTCATTCTTGTCCTCTCCAGACAATATTGCGCAAATCGTCATCCTGGGATAAATGGTGGAATTTTCTAGTACGAGCCTCATGTTATACTTCATGTTATACTTCTGTTATGCTTGTACAATTAAGCTCGTTTGCCGTAATCATACTTCAGATTTTTTTCAACTGCACTTAGTTCATGAATTTTCTCAATCCTGTCTTCTGAGGCGCACCTTTGCGAGCATCAAAATAAATAAATACCGCGTGCATGCTGCGGAGCACATATTTGTTTAAAAGTTCTCAAAAAGGTCTCAGAAAAGAAGCGCCAAGAATGAGCTAAAGGATGGGACCTAAGTATGTGGTAAGTATCTTCTCGCACAGACTTAGAATTGGCCTAATTACAGTCAAGAAACAGTGATCGTGTATAGAATTTGCACGACAAATTGGTCACTTTTCATGCTAAATTGGACACTTCTGAAGCCAAACTGAACTACTTCCAATTACATAAAAGCGAACGTCTTCCAGATCAAACTTATGGTTAGAAACACTCTGAGATGATCAGCATAATACAGATTGCGCTATGCGCTCGCTCAGAACGTCAGCTTTGCTTAGAATCATTCTTCGGTTCGTAGCAAAATTTTCGTGAAGCTAACAATTTATTTTGACCTTCCTAGAGTGTCTGCTGTAAGACGTTCATGCTCGCTCTGGTTTGTATGGATGATCAGTTTGGTATTAGGAGTGTCTAGCTTGTTTTGAAAAGTATACAATTTGAGGTGAAAATGGAATATATTACACATAGGAGAGATGACAGAAATTAAACGATGGAGATCCGTTTTTCGCATCATTTCGTTCAAGCTCATCTTTACGGGAGTAATTTAGTTTTTGGTTAACAAACTGTACAGTTGGAATGTCCGCATTTGGATCGAAGTACAGAAAACATTTTACTAACGAGGGACGACGACACCCAGCAATTTAACTTATCTGTCAATTCTTGACAGGACCTATGTGATCCTATGGAAGATAACAAGGGGCACAGTGGCTGTAGGCCACTGGGAAGTCCAAAAACGGCAAAAGTTGTCGCCTAGTAACTCAGGACGGGAGGTCGGGGTTCTTATCCTCCGCCATGCAACCACATCCTGAAGCTCTCCAGCGCCACCCTCGAGAACGTCGCGAACTACGATGGGAAGACATGGAAGTGAAGGTCGACGGCCGGCAACTACATCATCTTCGCTTCGCCGACAACGTCGTTCTCACAACAGCGAGCATCAGCCAGGCGAAGCGAATGCTGGCCGACTTCGTGTATGTGGGAACGTTGGACTGCAGCTGAATCTTACGAAGACGATGTTCATGAGGAACGGATGGGTTTCTAATGCCCCATTCTCGCTCAACGGAACGAACATCTCCGAAAGCTCCAGGTATGTGTATCTGGGTCGCGAAGTCAACATGGGCAAAACGTAGCGCCAGAGCTGAGCTGGAGGAAACGAGCGACTAGGGAGCTTCAAGAGCGTAGAAGAAGTCTCGAAGAAGACGAAGAACGACCGACTCCGTGCCCACCTAACTACTGTTCTTCCTGCCCTAACATACGCCTCAGATACCAGGGCTATACGAAAGCAGGATGAACACGCAGTCAGCGTAGCGCAGCGTGGAATCGAAAGGACGATGCTCGGAGGGACACGACTCACGCAAGTGAGAGAAGGCCTTCGGAGTTCCGAGCTTCGCCGACGTTCGAAGATCAGAGACGTCGTCGCGTGGTCAAGTTGTCGAAAATTAGGTGGGCCGGCAATGTAATGCGCTTTGCAACATCCGCTGGACGAGAGCCGTTACCCACTAGATTCCACGGGATGTCAAGATGGCACCAGGAACCCACCAAAGCGTTGGTCGGGCTTCTTCGTAAAAGCTTTGAAAGAACGATATGACGCTCTTCGTGTCCCTCGAGCGAGGAGGATCCATTGGAACACTCTATCATATCACAGGACGAATGGAGACGCTGCGCTGGCGTCCGCTCGAGAAAGTCGATGATCAACAGACCACAGGTGATACAGGTGATACACTCTAAACCGAACTCGTGAAAGCTTTTCAATTTCAACTCAAATGTGAGCCAGAGTTTCTTCAGCACACGGGTTAACTCGGCAGTCTCCATTCCTGTCAAGCCCACAGAAAGTCGTAACGGGTTTGCTAGGTAACACTGTTTGCCATTTTGGACCGCAAAACGGCCCTAAGCAAAAACGAACTTCACCCCGTCCACCTTGTTAGATGCCCTACAAGGCCTTTATAGGCCTTGTTGTGAGTAGAACTCACAGAAGCTCATAGACGGGTCACAGGCGTAAAGGGTGAACTAGCTAGGATGTCTTGTTTGGACAACACATGTAGGATCTTTTGAACGAGGAGATATATGGAAGTCAAGGTAGTCAATGTAGACAATGAAAAGAGATTAGGGAATTTTTCATTCGCAACTTCAACGATAAGGCCCAGCATAATTATTGAAGACTTTGGTGGCAACCGAAAAAATCGAAGGTCATGTGAATAACAGAATAGACAGAGAAACAATAGATGCAAAAGAACGAACCGGTTATTTCAGGTCTTTCCAGACAAGAAACACATTCATGAGGTGACTTTGCGAAGGAGAAGAACGGGAGAAATCCATCGAAAATAGGTGACCCTCTCCGATCTTTTGACGTCACACATCATCTCAGTAGACCACAACAAGGAATGCTTATGTAAACATTGCGTGATAATGAACATTATTTCATAACTTTAACTATAGAAATCTGCTACGCAGCCACACTTTGCACCGAAACCTGTATGTTAGGAACAATTAAAGCAAAGGAATTGATGTTAGACTTTGAAGGAGAATACGTTTTCATAAGAGGGGAAATTAAGGATTGAGGAAGGGTTCTCTTTGATTTCAAAAGTCTTAGGTTAGCTTAGAAGAGTGTCTAATTCGACGTGAAAATGATATATGGAAGTCAAGAAAAGCTGTTAAGTGTTGTATCTGATGAAATTGTTGGGAAGATGATATCCGCGGTGCAGGTGCCGATCAGGAAGCGGTGACGGACAACGCAGCACAGCGCCTACACATCATCATCGAGCGTCGAATGAAGAGGCCGCTTTTTACTCGGACTCGGAACTGGACACGGCCGGTCGGTCACTTTCAACGCGGATGAAGCAGCGGTCAGCGCTCATATAGGACACGGATTCGCACAACGAAGACCCCTTGGAGTTCGTCTGAGCGGAGAAGTGAGCCGTTCGGTGAACAACAGCGCGCTCAGCTCATAATGAGCACGGATTGAAGTGCTGCTTTGACCAGCTGAGCAATGGTCGGCTGGGATCGAGCGCGGCTGGTTCTGGTTTCGCGAACCAACTACGCGGAGAGATGAGCGGCGAAAGTTCGCCAACTGGTAGCCGATCGCCGAAAACAATTTCGGAGCGGCGAACTCGCAAGAATCGTCTCGGCTTTCACTGAATCGCTAACACACCTGAGCAGCTTTACTGGAACTGGATCGAGATTCACACGGCCGCTGAAGCAGACAGCCGTCTGTAGTTACAGCTGTGTATAAGCCTGAAGAGTCTCAACCTGGCCGAGGTTTCAGCGTTCCGGCGAAGGGATGATCCAAGACGCGGCAGCGAAGACAGCTCATAGAGGATAGAGAGCAACGAATGAATAAGGATCACGGATATAGGCATAAGAGTGACGGCCAACTGATTCCGTTTGCCATTTTCTTCTTGGCCTACGGCCAGCATGCTACTTCTACGAACATTGTGGGGCAATTCGAATGCGCATTTGGTGTATGCAGTGACCAGTGGTTGACACTGCAGTGCCATTCTGAACCTGGTACTCCTTATCGTTTATAGTCGGCAACCGTTAGGATTTCTGTGCCTCTTGGTAGGAGGCTATAAAAGGAAGACTTGAAAAGAGCGAAACTTCAGCAAGCACAGTTTTCAGAGTAGCGGAACAGCGGAGTTCTGATACGATAAGAGGTCTAATTCGAGAACAGCTCACCAATTGATAGTCATGACCATGGAGGAGAATTCCAGTACAACTGAGCAAGTGAGCCGTATGTAAAACTAGTGCTCAATAAAGAAATGAATGATAAAACGACGAAGGACAGAGTTATTCCTTCTGGGATGCGTCACGCATCCTAATATACTTAGGCGCTGATTGGATGTTTCTCAGTGTCTTACTGACTTCCTTAAGATGTGAAGCTTGATACACCACAGTGTTAGTCTTGCACAAAAGAGATGGAAGGCTTGGTTAGCCTGGATGGGATCAGAACAATGAGGGCGAAAATGGGGTCAGCGCGGGTGACGACTTCTACACCGACTGCGCTACCATGAGCCCGAATCAGTCAATGTAAGTAGCACAGTTGAGAAAGAATGTAATTTTGTACTATCTGGGGCTGGATTCATCAACGACTTACAACAATTTAGCAGAGAAAATATAGCCCAAATACCTGGTAGCGCGGCGAAATGTTTCACCACATCGCTTGATAAGCCGCGCAATCAGGGATTTCGACTGTATTTTCTCCGTTAAACTGCTATAAAGCGTTGACGATTCCGGCCCTTGGTAGATTTCCATTTAGGTTAGACTATCTCCAGCATGTTGAGCACACCAGCAACCAGAAGCACATCAACATGTTTTATAGATTTAGTCTCTTTAATTAAACAACAACGTTTGAGTGTCATCATAAGTGCCAGGGTGCCAGTCCCACTCGGGGCACGAGCTAAATTGGTGCTTTTATCACTTAAAAATTAGTTTGCCACCTATTTAGCGGACGCATGGTAGCGTAGTCGGAGGAGGCGATTGCAGTGCCGTGAAGCGATTCTAGGTTTTTCATGGTTTTCAAGACAGGCCAACTTAGCCTTCCATCCGTCCTGGTTCGCTGAATCAGTTCCAGACAATTCTGCAGGGATGTATGCCTCGGGGAAAGGTAAAACACTGACTCGTCCATCGTCTGGCCATCTTCAGGCTTGTGTCGGCCAAGTACACATTCAAAATGCCTCCTCGACATTCCGTAGAAGTAGAATGCGTGGCATAGCGCAGAGTTGTTGATTAATGCCTTCCTCCATCCTTTACCTATTGTTTAGCGGGCATGAGAATGAGTCGTGAAGGCGAAAGCAACATTGTCCTCAGGATCAGGAAGGAAGTGACAGTTCAAACGTAAAGTATTACCGTGAGCAATGGAACAAAGAATAATTCAAGACCTTGGCGTTGTTGTGTTTTTAGAATGCTGTGACTGTTTACTTGTTTTCCAGTGTTTTCTGAAAAGTCTATAAACAGGGGAATTCCGCCCTCATTGGAATTAGGGTCGCATGGAAGTGTCAAATACTCCACTGTTTAACCATGGAGAAAATAAGGATGGGTGGAAATGACAGGACTCCTTTCTCTACGTTTGCACTGAAAGTTTCCAGAGATACCATCGCAGATTATAAAGAGCGGATTTGGTCTGTAGAATAACTGATCTCCAGTATGTCTCACTTGCTTCGGGGTGTCCGCTAGAGACGGTTCTCAATGCTTTCGGGCTAAGGGTGAATTGTAATAGTTGGTAGAGATGTGTTATATTTACCGGACACTCTTGTGAATATGTTTTTCATCTAAACTGGGAAATTCATTGAGGTAAAAGGTATTGCGTTCACGATAATCGTAATTACGATCGTTACGAATAAGGTGGACACAATATTTTTTAACTCAATGAGTTTCACAGTTTAGATGAATTTCAAGCTCATTCAGGGCCGGATTCATCAACGACTTTTAGCAATTTAACAGAGAAATGCTTCACCATATCGCTTGATGAGCCGCACTATCAGCGATTCCGGTGTATTTTCTCTGTTAAATTGCTGTAAGCCGTTGACAAACCCGGCCACAGGTCTTTGGATGCAGCATCATTGACTAAGCATAATCAACAACAGTATTTCACGGCCCTTTCAGGCCTTTTGATGTAGCTTTTAATTCAATGAGTTTCACAGTTTCGATGCATTTCGAACTCCCTTCAGGTCTTGATAAAGACGTCGGTTTCGAAACGCCAGCCGTGGTAAACGTTTTTCATAGCAAACCTGAAGGGCAGAAAAAGAGTTTGACTAAACCAAAAATGCCTGAGCTCATAATGATTGAACATGAAGAATGGATGGGGTTTTAAACTGAGATTTTAGTGTTTACCACTTTGTCAACTTCAGCGAGTGTAGAGAAACAACTTGCTACCATTCAGTGTAAATTAGGAGACAAAAAAAAAACAGGGACATATTTTCAAACCTAGGTTACGGAAGAACAGTATTGGGCTAGAAAAGGGATGAAAGGCAACGGATAGAAGTCAGAGGCGTGCATTTAACAGACTTGTTGAAGAGCGCCACGCATTGTGTTTCTAGGCCGTACCGCGTTTTTGGTCAACAGCTTGGAAAGGACTAAATAAAGGATGAAGGACAATGGTCAAGAGGTAAAGGTCGGCCTCGATATATCCATCTGCAGAGTGCGCCGCGAATTTCTCTCGATTAGTTTACCACGGAAGTAGTTTAAACACACATTTTGGCCTATACAATGACCTGAACAGAGAAGGGGCAAATCTGTGATTCACCCTTCCCAGAGAATTCTCGAACCAACTCGCCTACCCCAAGGGATGAGCCAGGACGGTAGCCGAACGAAGAAGCTCCATTCGACCAGTGGCGCTTGCTTCGACACTAGATAGGTAGACCACTACGTGAGATATAGAAAATGTATAGGAATCGGGAAGCCATAGTCTTGAAAGTGAAACATTAGGGTGGGCTAAAAGTAATGAGATAAATTCAACAAGTTGCTTTATCTCTTTATAACTCAATTACAACTCAACGGTGCTGCGGATTGTATTAAGGTCAACGACCTTGCTGCCATCGATCAGCCAACTTCCTGATCCCATCCTTCCAGAACTGCTTGGGCCTGGTGCTGATCCACTGCTCGTTATGGTAGTCGAAGTCTGCTTGAGTCCTTGTGTCCCTTCCGACCATGAAGGCCTATAGGCTCAAAAAGTAGTGGTAGTCGCCTGGAGAGTCTCCAGCCATTACGGTGGGTGAGGCATGTGAACATTGCCCAGCTGAGCAAGCTTAACCGTGGTCACTTTCGCCCAATGGGGGGCGGCGTTGTCGAAAAGGAGGACCTTCTTGAAGCGCTGAGACCGAGTAAGTGCGAGACGCCGGTCCATCTCTTCTATTTCGTACACCATGGCCTTTGAGTCCATCGTCATGCATTTGAAAAACAGCTTACAGTAAACCGGTCCATGTGTGAAAGCTCAGGTGCTCCTCGCCGTGAGCATCCCGCGGAACGAAGGTCGCTAGCAGGTCACCAGGCCTCACCCAGACTCGCTGCTTGGCAGGGTTAAGGAAGAAGCTGTACTTCTCATCTTGCGTGACTATTGAGTCCAGGCTGCTCTGGATTGGGAATTGGGCGAGATTTGCGCGACACAGGTCGACTCGTCAGGTGGAGTTTCGGTTCTGCATGAGACAGAATGGAATTTTGGCATGCTTCTGAAAAGGGCGAAAGTGGTCACTTCACAGGTGGCCTTCAGTAAGTAGCTAACAAACATACAAATACGAGAAGCACGAAGCCGGACTCCAGTCGCGACATATATGTGCACGGCATAGAGAGTCTCATTACTTTTGCCCCCCACCCCCTAATACTAGGCAGCTACCTGTCCTGGAAGTGTCAACTTATACTAAGCACAAACTCTTCTTCAATTACATTTTTACATTCACACTTTTGAGATTTTGAGTTAGACACTCTTGAGCTAAGAAGAAGGAGAAATGACCAACTGCTCTTTCACAGAATTGTTAAAGATGAAAGCAGTATGAAGCTTGCTGACCTAGTGACTTTGGGAGCTCTAATACTCCTAGTAGTACAATAAAGTACGATGCTAGAAGAGCCAAGCGAAATTGTAGGCGTTTCTTTTTCTTGCATAGGACCTTCCCTTCGAACGAGAAGCTCCGCAAACGGCAGAATCTTCCTGGGAATTACGAAGCTTTTAAAAAATTTCTGAAATTACATCTGAAACCATAACTTACAGATGTCTTAGGCGTAGTCCATCATTTACTTTTACACCTAGATAATATGTGTTGATTGTAATTGCTTTTCTAGTTTTGGTAATTTTTTAATTACAGATTGCGCATGATTGTACTTATACTCGTTAAATAAATAAATAAATAAATAAATAAGATACAACAAAAATTTCGTGTTTACTGCTAAAATGGCATGACCAGTTTAGTGGAAAACAGCGCACCAAAAGCCTCAGTGGTGCGAAATTGAGGCGCAACCGCAGTACTGCTGAGTCTGGAGCTGCAATCCTGCTAAGTCCGGAGCCTAGTTTGTGGGCCTAAAATGTCAAAAAAAGGGAGCGTCAAGTACGAGTTTGAGTATCGCCGATAAGAACCAAAAAACGTGAACGTCAATCACGAGGAGTTGACCCGTGAAAGTCTTTGTTCTCGAAGGCAGTGTAAACCATATGATGCAACTTGACATCAATCTCTTCCGCAAGTTTGAGAACGTCTGTCAGGTTTTGATGCAGTTTTCCATGAACTGTACCACGTTGGAAAAGGTGATCAAAAAACTGAAGCAGAAAAAACCAGTAAAATCAATTGGGAATGTGTTGTATGCGAGCAGAGCTACAGAATTTGATTTGATCCCAGAAATGTTATGTCTATTTAACAGCTACGGTAATGTGCTCTGGATTATCACAATGTAAGGATAAGCGAAATCTTGATGTTGTATGAACGTCCTGTATGCTTTTCCCTATGCATCATAATGTTTGGTAGCGCCGTCGGAGGAGGTGCCGACTGTCGCGTGCACCCGATACCAGGTTCTTGGTTCGCATTCCCGCTCGAGCCAACCAAGCCTTCATTTCCTTCGGGATCAGTGAATTAGTACAATACTTGTCTAGGAAGGATAAAGCGCTGACTTGTTCAACGACTGGTCACCGTATGTATTGGTATGGCCAAATACGCATACAAATCATCTCCACGACATCCAGTAGAAGTAGAATGCGTGGCTCTTGCTAAAAAGAACCGGCAAGGAAAGCCCATGAAATTCCTTTAAAGATTCTAAGTTAAACCTATATGATGTTGTAGGGCATGAGACGGCGAGCACGGAGGTGTCTTTCGCTTTTACTACGGCCACTGGGAGGTTCGCAAATGGCAAAAAATTTTATCATTTCGGGGTGGGCTGATAAGGTGAGTAATTTCGTCCTTTATACTTTTTATCTTTTACTATATAATATTCACCTTGTTAACCTAAATGGAATGTAGATTTTCCAACGCCCTATTTTTACGAGTTATTATTTTGAGAAGTAATTCTAATCAAAGGACAGCTCTTGCAAAACTTCGATCCAGAACAAATGCAATGAAAGTGCTTACTCTCTCTTTCTAGTCCTACCTCCTTGTATGGTGCCACGCGGGATTGATGACGAACTTGTAATGTATTTAACATAAGTTATTTTATAAATTTATCTACAAACAAAAATAATACAAATGAAATAAACTCACAAGTGGTAGAAATTGTGGGGAGGAGAGAGGGCACTTGTGTTGAGCAGGTCGCAAAGCGAGCTGTGAAGAAGCGAAGAAGCCAGAGCTAAGTCGCGAAGAAGCGAAGTCCCCATCTCTCCCCTCCACCGGCTTTAATGCAGCGGGATTCTGATGACGACTGAGATAGCCGCATGCCGCAGCTATCTTGTCAAAACATAACTGAAAGGCATGGGAACGAGGCACACGAGCTACAATCGATTTAAACCTGACAGTAGTAAAGCACTTTAGTAAATGAATAGTAAATAATACGCACGAATAGCACATAAATGTGAAAGAATTAAATTCTTAGGTCAAATACAACACTAAACCTAAAACAACACAATAGATCAAGTCGACTTTGTCGACATGCAATGAGCTGAACGGAAAGTTGGATACCCACGTCTTTTTTGAGTTAGAAGTGAGCTGCTCTCGTGATATAGCCTCAGAATGTAGTGTAGAGCAGAGGTTCGAGGTTTACTTACGTACTCTCTAGCGGACGTATTTACAATCCATGATGGAACCTTCGATACGAGGATACAGTATAAGGGGGTTTCGTGCACCCCTTTGCTGATCGTAGCCTAGTTTATGGCCTCGTAATCCCGAACTCTGTTGAAGTCGGTTTCACCGGCAAGAAACGGGAGTTATTGGTTAGGGAGAAATATCGTGAAAACCGAATTTCTAAAATCGTTTCAGAACTTTAGCTAGGTAGCGAATGTTCAATGTAATTTTTAGTAGTGTAAACTACAGCTCAAAATCAGGGTGCATTAAGGACGTACACAATGTGTTGCACATTTTGAAGCGCAAAACTTAATCTAACCGGCATTTGATCTACAGACCAAGCAAACATCGCGACATGATCGATAAGTGCAGGTCGCGGTCGGTGTATATCAAACTTATCTCAATGTTGTTGTTTTTTTATTTATTTAAAGCAATAGTAATAAGAATAGTAATAGTAATACTATGCCGTGTACATCGCAACAAGGATTTGATAAACGCTTTGTTAGGATGTACCTCCATAGTCCTAACTTCTTTTCTATAGTTCTAAAAACACAAAATAGAAATAAATTCGAGAAAAAAAAGCACCAAATAAGGAACTGGTTGGCGACCCTGTGCTTAGAAACTCCAGTGGCGGAAGGCCGTGTAAAAATGCTGCGTGGGAGCGCCTCCTCAATATTTCTTCTCAAATTCCAGCAAGCCGTTCGTTGTGTTGGAATTTTATCAGTTCCACATTCCAATGGCTGGGTATTCTGCCAGAGCTAATGAACATAGTGGTCCTCCAGTATAGCAAATACAGTCCCCATTCGTTACAACGCGTTTGAAGAAAATCTGCCTTCTAACGGGAGTCGCGTCCTAACTGGAGCTGAGTTTTTTACACTTTCTTGCGCTCTTACGCGCAGTTTTATTTCGCATACAATGATTAAGAATGACTATAGCACCCGCACTCCCTGTCTTCCAGAGGGGATGTTAGCCCACTATTCTAGCGCTGGTAAACCCCACGCCACATCCGCGACACCCTGTTGCCAATGGCTTATCAGCATTCTCCCACGACGTGGGAGTGTTGGGTGCGATCACACGGTACTGTTGCTGTAATCCTTTGCGAAAAGCGGAGGATGCAGGCAGAAATCCCGCATGTCACTAGAATTCTGATCGCAATCAAAGCCCCACAGCATATAGTATCGATACCGTCTGCTCTAAGCTACAACAAATGTGTAGGGTCTCGCTTTAAACAGTCTGAATGTCACCAGATAGCAACATCCGAAGCCTCAGGTCACTTTTAGGCCTTCGAAAACGACGAACAAGTCGAAACGTTGGGCCGCTCAATAAATACTGGTCCACCTTACAACCTCGTTCGGCCCAAAAGTAATCGAAACATGTAAATAATGCCGAGGTTTCACGAAGAGAGAACTTGGAAAATACTATCGGGAGTCTTCCACTGTGCTCGACATAATGCTGACTGTGAAAACTTTTGTGGGCCGCGCACGAGCGAAAAACGTTGATGTGCATCCAATACATTGTTGACCGGGTGCCGCTCGTGACTATGAATAAGGCACCATAATGGTAGTCTAATCACAAAGACAACAGCACCTTGCTTTCCTTCAATTTCTGTGTGGGACCCGATTTGCACCCTAGTCGAGTTACAACGGAAGTCATTTTGAGCACGGAGTTTCCCTTAGAACCGCACTATAACGCGGATAGTGTTGTATCTGGTGTGTCTTAACCAGAGCTGGTTTGTATTAGCATAAAGGTAAGCTGGCCGGGGCCAGAGAAATTCTATCGAGAGTCGCGTCTTATCCGGAGGCGTTATGACGGGAGGGACTGCATCGTCCAATTATTCCCTCCGCTTCTCCACAGATGCAGGCTGGTTAACACAGTAGATATTATACATTACACAGCATATAGTATCGATACCGTCTGCTCTAAGCTACAACAAATGTGTAGGGTCTCGCTTTAAACAGTCTGAATGTCACCAGATAGCAACATCCGAAGCCTCAGGTCACTTTTAGGCCTTCGAAAACGACGAACAAGTCGAAACGTTGGGCCGCTCAATAAATACTGGTCCACCTTACAACCTCGTTCGGCCCAAAAGTAATCGAAACATGTAAATAATGCCGAGGTTTCACGAAGAGAGAACTTGGAAAATACTATCGGGAGTCTTCCACTGTGCTCGACATAATGCTGACTGTGAAAACTTTTGTGGGCCGCGCACGAGCGAAAAACGTTGATGTGCATCCAATACATTGTTGACCGGGTGCCGCTCGTGACTATGAATAAGGCACCATAATGGTAGTCTAATCACAAAGACAACAGCACCTTGCTTTCCTTCAATTTCTGTGTGGGACCCGATTTGCACCCTAGTCGAGTTACAACGGAAGTCATTTTGAGCACGGAGTTTCCCTTAGAACCGCACTATAACGCGGATAGCGTTGTATCTGGTGTGTCTTAACCAGAGCTGGTTTGTATTAGCATAAAGGTAAGCTGGCCGGGGCCAGAGAAATTCTATCGAGAGTCGCGTCTTATCCGGAGGCGTTATGACGGGAGGGACTGCATCGTCCAATTATTCCCTCCGCTTCTCCACAGATGCAGGCTGGTTAACACAGTAGATATTATACACAAGTGCTCCGTCACGCCTATCGGCGTGCCTCGCACTTGCGCGCTTCGCGCGATGTTGCAGTATCACTAAGCTAAGGACAATCACATCAAGCTTGCTGCTCTACTTGTATAGCTTTCTTCCCTACTTAGGAGTACAAAAGGCTCGCAGCACGTACAGTATATAGTATGATAGGGCGATCTATTGGTCCCTCATTACTGTTCTACCCTTAGTGATACGGTCTTCCATTACTGGTACTGGTTACTCCCTCAATGATCCCGCTTAGCGGATGACGTCTTCGGTACGTCTACCTGAATCCCCAAATACGTTGATCAATCGATATTGATCGATAATATCGACCGATATCGATTGATCAACTTCAGATTCGTCTTCAGCGACCTCGATTACCCCCAAGGCTAAAGTTTCGGACCGCTTGGACGAAATACACGAAAAATCGATATTATCGATCGATATCGATTGATCAACTTCAGATTCGTGTTCAGCGACCTCGATTACCCCCAAGGCTAAAGTTTCGGACCGCTTGAACGAAATACACGAAAAATTGATATTATCGATCGATATCGATTGATCAACTTTAGATTCGTGTTCAGCGACCTCGATTACCCCCAAGGCTAAAGTTTCGGACCGCTTGAACGAAATACACGAAAAATCGATATTATCGATCGATATCGATTGATCAACTTCAGATTCGTGTTCAGCGACCTCGATTACCCCCAAGGCTAAAGTTTCGGACCGCTTGGACGAAATACACGAAAAATCGATATTATCGATCGATATCGATTGATCAACTTCAGATTCGTGTTCAGCGACCTCGATTACCCCCAAGGCTAAAGTTTCGGACCGCTTGGACGAAATACACGAAAAATCGATATTATCGATCGATATCGATTGATCAACTTCAGATTCGTGTTCAGCGACCTCGATTACCCCCAAGGCTAAAGTTTCGGACCGCTTGAACGAAATACACCCCCCCCCTACACCCCCCCTCTCTCTACTCCAACACCGCATCTCCAGGCACGTTTGGCAGCGTGTTCGGCACGTCTACTGACTCGCCAGGCACGTTGGGCAACGTGTTCGGCACGTCTACTGAGTCGCCAGGCACGTTGCACAACTGCAACCCCCCTCCTCCGACGATTCCCCCTTACAGGACTCCAGCACCGCATCTCCAGGCACGTTTGGCAGCGTGTTCGGCACGTCTACTGACTCGCCAGGCACGTTGGGCAACGTGTTCGGCACGTCTACTGAGTCGCCAGGCACGTTGCACAACTGCAACCCCCCTCCTCCGACGATTCCCCCTTACAGGACTCCAGCACCGCATCTCCAGGCACGTTTGGCAGCGTGTTCGGCACGTCTACTGACTCGCCAGGCACGTTGGGCAACGTGTTCGGCACGTCTACTGAGTCGCCAGGCACGTTGCACAACTGCAACCCCCCTCCCCCCACGATTCCCCCTTACAGGACTCCAGCACCGCATCTCCAGGCACGTTTGGCAGCGTGTTCGGCACGTCTACTGACTCGCCAGGCACGTTGGGCAACGTGTTCGGCACGTCTACTGAGTCGCCAGGCACCTTGCACATCTACAACCCACACACTTCCCCCTCACATTCAACACCGGCAGGCTCACTGATCCCCCCCTGGACAGACGCTCCCCCCCTGGACAGACGCTCCGCCCCGTACAGACAGACAGCCCGCCCCCTTAAGCGGCTTATTATATTAGAAGGATGGCTGGCACTTATAGCTGCCGCTGGTAGTAATCTATAATAATCGTTCTTATGTCAGTAAGGGAATTACTAAGTGCGGTTTTAAGGTCATAGTATAAAAGTTGCGGAGTTGCAGATGGAAGTGAAAGGGATTCGTGAAGGCAATAAGCGAAAATTCGAAACTAACGCAACGGAAAGGACAGCCTTTGTACTCGGCCTTTGCAAGCCCTACTTTCGGACAGGAAGAGATAATTGGGTAGAACTAGGTAGCATACATCACACACCCCATTGTGTCGCAGCATTTTAACCTATTTCAGTGACACTCGCTGTTCTGAAACCGAATCGGCGCAAGAAAAGACACGTATAAGAACATTACCGATCCAAAACATTTCACTATTTTTTATTCCTTGAAAAAGTAAAAGTCCCAAAACCCCTTAGAAGCGAGATGAACACGGTTAGAAATCTAAACATCCTTGTAAAAGTAACCATGTAAAAAGCCAGGAAGGGTGTGATAAGGATAAGGATAAAGTACGGCGTTACTCAATCCCTTCTGAGATGCGCCAGCGCATTCTACTTTTACTTCCAGCGCTTTATCCTTCCCAGACACGTCTGGTACCAATTCACCGACCCCGCAGGGATGGAAGGCTTGGTTGGCCCGGCCGGGAAATCCGAACCAGGAACCTGGTATCGGGTTCACGCGACAGTCGTGCCTCCTCCGACTGCGCTACACGCCCCCAGGGTGTGATAGAAATGGAAAAGCTCTTATCCATTGTTATGAAAGAGAGGGTGGTAGCGCAGTTAGGGTGGGGCATAGGTTGTCGTGCGTAACCAATGTCGAGTCTAAGGCTCCGCGATCAAACCAATCGCGTCGAAATCCTGTAGAAAAATGCGAGGCGCATCTCACAGGGGCTTGATTAATGCGTTTATCTTTTATCCTCACTCATAAATTGAAATCGCGCTAAAGTGATAATCGAGATTAGTGACAGACTCCACCATCACTAATTTTGTGGTTGCTCTAGTTGGCTTTGTGTCCTCAGCACGGCATTTCTTTCAATGTTATCTTCAGACTCCTTTAATTCTAAAAAGCTTCGTTTTTTGGAATTATAAACTAGATCACGCTTCGACGCCATACAGTCCCAAGGCCTCGTTTATAAAGCTATTGAAGTATAAGACACAGCCAGCACTAAAATTACCAGGAACGAGCTTTTAAACAGTTGAAAGAATTTGCTTAATTCTGTAATAATATTGTAGTAATGTAGAGAAGCGTTCATTTACTTGCATTTCGCCGCAACACGTGTCTAAATATTGACCTACTCTCTCTAAAACCCTCTAATTTAAGCGTTGAACAGATTTTGAAACAAGCCACGGTTTATAATGCTTCTGTGCCACGAGGTTGTTACATAGGTGAAGCTATTGCACATTTTCGCATTGTGTTTCCGGCCTTAGGTCGGAAATGCTAGCGTGGATGAAGCGATTGGTCGTGTGCGTAGTAAACATAAAGCTTCGAACCGTTTTTAGGCCCGTGAAGACGACGAGACGGTCGAAACGTCAGGCCAAAAAATAGGGCCACCTAACAACCTCATGACGCACATGCATTATGAAGATTGATAGCAGCTATGTCGAGGTTTCAAGACGAGAGGACATTAAGTTAGATCACTAAACAGAGTTTTATTTTACGAGGCAGAGACGAGACTGTTATAAGAATCTGTGCTATGTTTGACGCGCAACGAAAGGGGGGGGGGACGCCGGACGAGTCGGTAGTAGAACTTTATTCTGCAGAAAATTATCTACAAATGAGAAACCTGCGGTTTATATATCCCCTAGGACACAGACGACTGGTGCGACAATCAAGGTTGACAAGTCGCAAACTCATTTGTGTGCAACACCTCCCCTTTAAGAAAAAGCACATAGTATCATTGGAAGGGTTCTGATGGTGATCCATGTGCAATCGCATCGTTGACTGTCGTGCACGAGTTGATCGTCGTCCCTTGTTGATCGTGCAGACTTCCGGAGACATGGCTTAGACTGAAGGGCGGAGATGTATGCAATCGCTCCACATCGTAACATCATCCTACTGTGCTGTGTTGGTCCAACCATAGCTGCGCATCAGCAGCTGGTTAGCGTGCCGAATCCATGATGTTTCTAAAATAAGCACTTCGTAGAGTGCACGTCCGATCCGTTTAGGAACTTCTCCATTACACTATTATGGAAGTATTTCGTTCTACGAGCTCACAATAACAGCAACTTCTCACGTAAAGTAGCTCCCACGAGCTCTGCACTGCTTGTAAAAGTCCAGTTGAGGTGTTATGAGCTGGTGCTCGGCCATTTGAGGAGCGGAAGTTCATAGTTTTTTCTTTTTTTCTTTTTTCGCGAAGATGACCTTGCTCCAAAGAGTGATGTGCATGGAATGGATCTATAGGTGAGGAAAAAGACCTGCAACGTTCCTTCTCCTTCAAGCGCCAGTAGAGTCTCTGTAGAGCGCTGTTGAACAGACAAGGCATAAAAATAAGCATAGTTGTATACTACTCCTTGCCCAACTATTCTACTTCACTGTTCTTCCCGTCCTAGCAAACGCCTCAGAGAATTAAGCTATGAGAAGGCAGAATAAACACACGATCAGCATCGTGCAGCGTGGACAGAGAGGACTGAACTCGAAGTGAAACGACTGAAGCAAGTGAAAGAAGGCCTCAGGAGTTCTGAGCTTCGTTGACTTTTGAAGATCAGAGACGTTGCCGTACGGGTCAAGTCGTCGAAAATAAGGTGAGCCGGCCACGTAATGCGCTACGCAGACACCCACTGGGCGAGAGCCGTTACCGACTGGAATCTACAGGATGTCAAACGAACACAAGGACGCCCACCAACGCGTTGCCCTCGATGAACGACATGACGCTCCTTGACTCCCTCGAGCGAGGTGGGTCCATTTGAGCACTCTGGCGAGCAATGGGGACTAAAGGCCCCCGCAGACTTTTGCGGCGTCGCCGCTGCCCTATGCTTAACCATAGGGCAGAGACGCAGAGCTCGCCGCCAGCAGCGCCGCTGGCCGGCCGGCGGCACCGGCGGCACCGGCGGCACCGGCGGCGTCGCTGGCGGAAATGACTTGAATCATTCCACCCGGCGGAGCCGCTCCAGCGTCTGTCTGTCTGCGCTCTGCGCTCTGCTCTTTCGCGGCGGGATCCAGAGCGGAGACGGTCGATGCAGGCGCGCGATCGTCATCGGGGCGCGTTATTGTTAAGCACCAGTCGGTCCCGACTAGAAACAGTACAGTACCTCGCCGTCACCGCTCCCACTGATGATGAGCCAAGCCGCTGAGCGGCGCCGCTCAGCGGCGCCGTCGAGCGGCGCCGCTCAGCGATTTCGCCCGCCGCTCGCCGCAGAAGTCTGCGGGAGCCTTAATAGAAACGCTGCTGGCGCTCGCTAGAGCAACTCGATGATCAACGGGACGACAGGTGATACAGGTGAATAGCATGCAATGCCGTTGAAGCAAATGGCTAAGACAGAGTACATGCCTTATAATCTATTATATAATAGTAAACATTTAAATGTGGTTGAAGCCAAATAAGTAACGGTGACGGGAGAAGATACTCAATGACATTTTCACGCAGATCTCCTTGAACTCGGTAGAAGTTAACCAGGATTTTGGGTGCACCCTATCTGGTGAACGTTCAGCGCACGAGAGCTATACGTAGTGACTTCAGTTGTGGTACGGTTGCTGTCATACAGACATATAAAAATAAACATACTTTCATATATACATAAATATATTTGCAGAAGTACATATGCTAGTTGTTTCCAATGCCGGCGAAAACGAATTACTTGGTAGAATTCTTGAAAAGCTCATCGCAATCAACAGGTAAACCAAATAATAATGTGCTTATTAGGGAGAGGCCTCACAGGTTGAAATCAACCAGCTTTACTATTGTTCAAATACCCTTTTATACCTGATGTGTTCTACGGCCAGTACAAAATTTTAATGAAGGTTCGGAAAGGTTCTTCAACAACAGATCCAAGCAGAAGATAGTTAATCAAAACTAATGGGGCAAGAGTCCCCTAAATGTACAAATTTCAAGTCAAATTGAACACTTTTTAATGCAGAGAATCTTCCAAATTTTTCCAGATCAAAGAAGAAACTCTCTTTTTCGAATTTGTCTTAGGAACATTTAGTATTATGTTATTTTAAGACGTGTAATTAACCTGCTTCAGAAAGATGAATACAGCGCCTGGATCACTGTAGGGTTTTATTTTTTCTGGAAACAGTACTGGGTCGAAAGCCATTTTAAAGCGCAGGAAAGAAGCAATTTTTGGGTGTATTAAAAAGAGAGATCACGCCGCACTTTCGATTAGCACGCGCAACAATTTTCAACTAATTGTTAATAAAAATTGTTCGCGTTTTGTTACAGACCAGTGTGCACAAACGGAAACAGCTTAAGGAAACAGACATTTTTCACTTCGCGGTTTCATGTAAGGAGCAGTAACTCTATCGATCAAATAAAACCCGAAACGAGCCAGACAGTTCTATGGCGCGACCTCTCTGGTAATACATTATACATTTTGTTGTCTTTCTGAATTTTAAATTACATAAGAAACCAAGAATTTCAACTTCAAAAATAAAATTGTTATAAAAATTCAAATACTTTGTCCTCATTTTTGAGGCTCTTGAATGACAAGTTTTCTAAGAAAATAATGGTAACTTTTCCTAACATAAAAATTTGTTTTCACCTTCTTTTATAGTGTCTTTTTTAATCTGTTTTTAACTTGGAATATGTTCAATTTGGCTTCAGAAGTGTCCAGCTTCCCATGACTTGCGTTTATCTTGATTTGAAAAGTGCCCCATTTGACTTGAAAATGATATAAATGAGGTAGCTTGCGTTCAGGTGGCGATGTCCGTTCGTCCACGTGCCGCAAGTCAAGGGACATAGGACGAGCCTTCAAGGCCGTTCTATGTGGAAGTCCCGAACCACCAGTGGTGTCGGAATAATCGTCTCCGAACTATTTCGTGACTCGATTATAAGCGTCGAACGCTTTGACGATCGATTGATGAAGATCGTTGTCGCCGCTAAGGAGCAACTCTATCACTTCTTCTCTGCGTATGCTCAGCAGAATGGCTGCTCCGATCAAGCCAAGGATGAGTTTTGGTACCTGCTTGATGAGAAGACAGCAGAGCTATCGTCGAAAGATGTCATCATAGTCGCTGGTGACCTTAATGGGCACGTAGGTGCTGCGAAGGACGGGTACAGCTGTCATAATGGTTTCGGATACGGGTCTCGTAACCCCGATGGTGAGCGTATTCTTGAGTATGCGGAATCGCATAGCCTCACCATTGTGAACACCGTCTTCCGAAAACACGACTCCCACCTCATCTCGTATTATAGTGGGAGCTCCAAGTCTCAGATAGACTTTGTGCTTGTGAAGGATCGTGACCGAAATCTCGTCACAGACGCGAAGATCGTGCCGTATGAAACGGTCGCCCCACAGCATCGTCCGCTGATCTGTACTTTGAAGATCGCCTCTCCGAGGCTGGAGCAGATCGAGCGATGCGGTGCACCAAGAATCAAGTGGTGAGAGAGAAGAAAGCAGCTGTGATTTCTCGCGTGCGGTTACCGACAGTCACGACTGTCGACGAAACTTGGAAGAAGGCGACCGACGCGATTCGTCAAGCTACACAGTTGGAACTTGGCATCACGAAGTCCTGGCGACGGATGGTCGAATGCAGACATGGCTGTGGACAGACGGGGTGAAAGCAAAAGTGCGAGAGAAGAAGTCGCTTTATCACGTGTTTCTCGGCGAAAAGACGGCCGATAACTGACGGAAGTACCAAGAAACGAAGAAAGCTGCAAAGAAGGCCGTGGCTGTTGCAAAAGCCACTCATTACGAAAATGTCAACGAGTAGCTCGAGTAGCGCGATGGTGTGCGGTATCTGTACCGACTTGCAAAGTTTCGCCATCGGCAGACCGAAGATATTGAGAAGTTTTTCGGCATTAATGATGAGAACGGCCATCTTCTTATGGACTGCAAGAAAGCATTGAAGCGATGGCGCGATTACTTTGAAAAAGTATCCACGGTGCAATTTCCTCATCCAGCCATTCCTTCAACGGCCCAAAGGGTCCCGTTCGGAAGATCACCATGGAGGAGATTGAAGCGGGTTTGAAGAAGATGAGGGCAGGCAAAGCGACTGGGCCCGAAGAAGTGGCAGGTGATTTATGGAAGTCCAAGTACCGGTACACTGCTGGGGGGTGGCGAAGTTCTTTAATCAGGTTGTGGGCGCTGGCGCCAAAGTACGATGGCTCCGATTTGGAAGAAGAAGGGCAGCCCTGCAGACTGCTCCAGATACCGTCCGATTCTCTTGCTTTCACATAGCATGAAGATCTTTGAGCGAATTGTCAATTGACGAATTCGTGACATCGTCCAGCTTTCCAGCAATCATTGCGGCTTCGTAGGTGGCTGTGGCAATATAGGTGCCATACACGCCGCCCGCGTCCTGTTAGAGAAGACACAGAAACAGAAGCCAGTGCATATCACCTTTCTCGACTTGCAGAAGGCCTTTGATCGCGTACCGCGTGAAGTGATATGGAACGCCCTGCGACAACAGGGAGTTCCTGAAGAGCTCATAGAGTGGGTACGAATTCTCTGCTCTTACCCAAAGAGTTGTATGCAAGCTGCAGCTGGAACCTCGACTGAGTTCCCCATCACTGTCGGAGTACGCCAGGGTTTCTGCGCTTTCCCATCTCCTCTTTGTTGTCGTCGTGGATGCCATCACACGAGATCTTCAGACGACGTAATGCTCGCTAGCGAAGATAAAGACGAACTCGCGCGAGAGGTGCAAGCTTGGTGTGATCGCTTGGAGCGGTTTGGATTGAGATTGAACGTGAAGAAGACCGAGTATCTAACGACGGATATTAATGAGTCCAACTCCATCAAGGTTAACGGCATCGAGCTTCCACGCACCGCGGTCTTTGAGTACCTGGGATCAGCAGTCGCACCGGATGGCAAACTGATGGTCGAAGTGAATTCACGCGTAAGTGCAGCTTGGTTCAAGTAGCGCTCGTTGACTGGCGTGCTCTGCGACAAGAAGATACCGTAGCGATCGAAGTCGAAGATCTACAGAGCGATGATCTATAGCGGATCCGGCCAGTAGCGATGTATGTACGGCGCTGAGTGTTGGCCAGCGACTAAGGAAGTTTAAACACGCCTCAGCGTCATGAAGACGAAGATGCTGCGCTGATCGCATCCGAAGCGATGTCATCATGCAGAAGTTCGCTGTCGCGCCGATAGCTGACAAAATGCGCGCAGCTCACTTGCGATGGTACGGCCACGTCCTGCGTGGAAAGGAAGACAGAGTCCGCAAGATAGGCCTTAACTTCGAGGTAATAGGAAGGCGGCCTAGAGGGTGCTCGAAGCAGCGCTGGGCTGATACCTTACATATGAACTTGAAGGTGGCTGGTGTCCATCCTGATCTAGCGCTGGGTCGGGAACGGTGGCGTCGTGACACCAGAATAGCGGACCACTCCACGAAGTCGGACAAACGCTGAAGAAGAAAAAGAAGAAGAAGAATAAGAAGAAGAAGAAGAAGAAGAAGAAGAAGAAGAAGAAGAAGAAGAAGAAGAAGAAGAAGAAGAAGAAGAAGAAGAGGTAGCTTGCGTTCAATTAGGGTGCCAACACACATATAGGCACCATTAAGCGACAACTTTAGAATTAGCAAAGCACTTCCTAGGATAGCGAGGAATTGATCCAACAGCTGCTTGATGTTACGAGTCACACGTCCGATTCCAACAGCAAAACAGAAGAAAGCAAATAATGGTAAATGCGTAATTCAGACTCGAGCGCTTCTCGAACCAAAACCTGTTCCCGATGCGTAGGATTACGGAGAATTCGCATCTTTTACGACTGACTCAACAGCTGAGTAGAGATGGACCTCAGCGATCAGCTGTTAAGCCAGGATCTGGAATGACCTTTGAGCGGCGATGACTCACTCCGCGGATACTGTGACGGGAGGGACCGATTTCACAGCGTGTGCTTGCCGCAGAACTAGACTGAGGTGGTCAGCCCACCTTGAGCGAGTCAGTGTTTTGCTAGTGCTTGCAAGCTGCTATGTAAATTCCTCTCTCTTCATAATTTACACCGGTCTTGTCGGCAAAGAATCAATGATGGAGAGGTTTGGAGATGGAGAGGTTTATTGAGGAAAAGGGAAAGCTTTTCACTGGAAGCGAGAGTGAATCAAGGAGACTCTCTGGTTCAAAAGATTTTTGTTCGTTTGAGTTGTCCACACCGACTAAGGAGGGGGTTTCCTCTGACTTCGTCCTGCTCAGGCATAGTTCACCATCTTTCGGGTCGCAACCTGTACGCTCTACCGCTGCCGATCTGCAAGCAGACAAGACAGGGCCATGGTGCGCCGCTTCGTAAACGAAACGGATCCCATGTCAGCCGGTTAACCGACCTTTACTTTCATTGGGGTTTTCCACCCTTTGACTCGCGTACAAGTTACACTCCTCGGTCCGTGTTTCAAGACGGGTCGGAGAGGTGGTCGACTTTCACACTGACACCCTACAATGAAGTAGGGCAAAAACGCCACGACAAACCTATCCGCCAGCAAGACACCACCGCCGAAACGGTGGGCAACGCTAAACGGTTCGGAACGCACGGCCAGCGCTGTCAGCGCAGCTATAGGCAACATACATCTTCCGCAGTCACAATTAAGCGACATTAGTAGACTTAGTTACCCGGCTACGTCAACTCTCTTCGGTTCCACTCCAGCGATTTCACGTTCTCTTGAACTCTCTCTTCAAAGTTCTTTGCAACTTTCCTTCGCAGTACTTGTTTGCTATCGAATTCGCGTCTATATTTAGCCTTAGATGAAGTTTATCACCCACTTTAGGCTGCACTTTCAAGAAACCCGACTCCAAGGTATGATCGTACAGCTTGCTCCACTGCCCGCACAGGTCTCGCACCCTCTCAGGAATGTGGCCCCTATCAAAGGCACTTTGGACATGCAGCACAAACTGAAAACCACACCTATACGCTACATTTCTTAACGGTGTAACACCGAAAGATTCAGCGCTGGGCTTTTCCCCGTTCACTCGCCGTTACTAAGGGAATCCTTGTTAGTTTCTTTTCCTCCGCTAAATGATATGCTTAAGTTCGGCGGGTAGTCACGCCTGAGCTCAGGTTGCAATGCAAATGATGCCAGAACGCATGTACTGTGTTGTAGTGTCGTACCGGCCCCGTTTCATCGATCCTCAATATAATCTCGCCGAGTACTAGACGAAACGGTAACACTACACACATACACAATGTGCTCACATCATTCAGGAGTGACGACGACGACGTCGACGACACTATGTTGCTCTGTACGATTCTTCACTAGAATGGGAACCATCACAACGACGACGTTGTACAACAAGATACAACGACACATGTGATCGAGTGCCATTCGACAAACAGTGTTCACAACAAGCCACACTGTAGTAGATCGTTTACAACCCTGAACCAGACGTGCCGAAGGGAAAACCCAACGGCGCTATGCGTTCAAAATTTCACCACTCTAAGCGTCTGCAATTCGTGGTAAATAACGCAGCTAGCTGCGTTTTTCATCGATACGCGAATCGACCGATCCATCGCTGAAGCTAGTCACTTTTGTAATCATCGATGTTATTACGTTTCTGCAAATATTAAACATAGAAAATGTTGTGTGCGTTCGTTGTTGACACGCGTTGGCGTCCGACATTAACCAGCTGTCGGATCATTAAGATTTCCTGAACACCAGGTTTCACTCTGCCCGCTGACCGAGCATAACCACCAACAACGGTGTACAATCAACATTGAACACAACGTTTTGTGTAAGGCGGCATTGTAGCAATGCTCATCAAGCCTATGTCGAACCGCATGCGCGACCCGACACAACGTACCGCGCCGCCGTTACGCGACGGTTACGGTACGCCGCATATGTGCGAATCATTGCCGTCACTCAACAAACGACTCATCGACATACCTAGGCACCTTACATGTGAGCTCTAACGATGGTCGATACTACCAACGTTTGACGACGTGGTCGTACAAACATACTAGCGTGTTGGTTTCTCGGAATTCATCTAACGAACGAACCATGTGTATTGGTTTCGACGATGATCCATCTGCAGGTTCACCTACAGATACCTTGTTACGACTTTTACACGGTTCCAGCCATTGCGATTGAACTGTTTCCCGCCATGCCGCGACCCGAACGCCTCGATACAGCAGTCCGCAGTCCTCTCGAGACAGCTCAGTCCCGAACAGCGACGGGCGGTGTGTACAAATGACAGGGACGTAATCAGCGTGAGCTGATGACTCACACTTACTAGGAATTCCTCGTTCAAGGGAAATAATTACAATTCCCTATCCCGGTCACGGAAGAGTTTCAACGGTTTACCAATGCCTTTCGGCAATGGATAGGCCAGCTGATTCTTCCATTGTAGCGCGCGTGCAGCCCCGGACATCTAAGGGCATCACAGACCTGTTATCGCTCAATCTCGTGCGGCTAAACACCGCTTATCCCTCTAAGAAGTAGACTGGACTTAAAAATCCAGCCACTAGAGTCTAGCAGGCTAGAGTCTCGCTCGTTATCGGAATAAACCAGACAAATCGCTCCACCAACTAAGAACGGCCATGCACCACCAACCACCCAATCGAGAAAGAGCTTTCAATCTGTCAATCCTTGCGGTGTCCGGGCCGGGTGAGTTTTCCCGTGTTGAGTCAAATTAAGCCGCAGGCTCCACTCCTGGTGGCGCCATTCCGTCAATTTCTTTAAGTTTCAGCTTTGCAACCATACTACCCCAGGAACCGAAAGACTTTCGTTTCCGGGAAGCTCCTCGACAAGGCAATAATACCCCATCGGATCGCTAGATGGCATAGTTTACGGTCAGAACTAGGGCGGTATCTAATCGCCTTCGAACCTCTGACTTTCGTTCTTGATTAATGAAGACATTCTTGGCAAATGCTTTCGCTTTAGGGCGTTCCCCTGTGGTCCACGAATTTCACCTCTCGCGCAGGGATACGAATGCCCCCGAATTGTCCCTCTTAACCATTATTTCAGTTCCTGAACCAATAAATAGAACCAAAGCCCTCTTTTATTATTCCATGATCGACCATTCAAGCAAACGCTTGTTCTGAGCACTCTAATTTATTCAAAGTAAACTCGCTAGCCACTAAAAGAGCCGAAGCCCTAGTAGAAAACCAGCAAATAGTCACAACAGCGATTAACACCAAAGGTGAACCACTGCATGCGACTCAGATCCAACTACGAGCTTTTTAACCGCAGCAATGACGATTTACACTAGTGGAGCTGGAACTACCGCGGCTGCTGGCACCAGACTTGCCCTCCACTGGATCCTCGAAAAAAGGTTATGATCAACTCATTGGAATGACCGTTCCATAGGAATGGTCCTCTTATTTTTAGTCACTATCTCTCTTCAAGATTGGATAAGTTTCGCGCCTGCTGCCTTCCTTGGATGTGGTAGCCGTTTCTAAGGCTCCCTCTCCGGAGTCGAACCCTCATTCTCCGTTACCCGTAATAACCATGGTAGACTAGTAGACTACCATCAGGTTGATAGGGCAGACACTTTTTCGGAATATCAGCGGACAAACCGCCGATATGCTGCGTTATTCAGAGTCAGCAAATAGCACCCGAAGGTGATTGTTTTGCTCTAATAATTGCACCCTTTCAAAAGTCAGGTTTTTTTTGCATGTATTAGCTCCACAATTGCCGCAGTTATCCAATAGGACGTTCCGAATAAATGACATCTGCTCTAATGAGCCGTTCGCAGTTTCTCTTGAGATGAACTCGACATGCATGGCTTAATCTTTAAACTGAGCATATAGCGCTGACAGAATCAATCAGGTACTTGTAGTCTATAACGTGCACAACGCTCGGCGCCCATCTCTCCCCGCATCGCCATCGCGGCCGGCCGCTGCCAGCCAGCGCACGGAAGCACCCGCACCGTTTTCCGTTAGTTTCACATTTTCACAGACCACCAACCAACAACAAATGTTCTGGTCAAGCAAATCGGCACATTACGATACCTATACAACGAACGAACGTAACGACGAGAACGCTGAAATCATTTCAAGTGAAACTTGAAATGTTTCTTCTCCTCCTTACGAATACCTCCATCGCTGCTTGCTTGTTCGCCGCCTTAGTGGAAGGTTCCTAATGAAAACACTGCGTTCACCCAGTTCTGCTAGTGTTCTACTTCGAGTCGAAGCAAAACGCCACCTATGCTCGAGGTCGCGTTCAAAGCAAACGACCACCCGCGCGTTCGCTGTCTCTCGACATCAAGCGCGGGTGATGGTCGTTTGCTTCGAACGCGACGTCGAACGCGGGTGGTCGTTTGCTTCGAACGAACGCGACGTCGAGCATTGGTGGCGGCCAGCTCCAGAGTCCGTCCCTATGACCCCACACTTCGCGTGAGGCCGGAGCGCGCGCACGTTGTTACCGCAGGTTTCATTGCCCCATCGCCCTCATAGCGGGCCTACTAGAGCAACAACTTGCCAACTCTCGTCCAATACACATCACCACCCACCATTGCGCGTGCGTTCATCTAACTGTTTCGCAATCACTCCTGTGCTTGTCTTCGTGAAGTCTTGTGTGTTGCGAAACTCTCCACCACGGTCACGACTGCGATTTTGTCATCATCATAGTCCTCGTTATATGCATATTATACATGTCCGCAAATATGTTTATCTAAAACACATCGTTAAAATAGACAAACAAAACACCCGATCATAGGATAGTCTCAACAGATCGCAGTATACAAACACTGCTCTACTGGATACAACACCTTGACCAGTACATGTCGTAAACATGTGATTTTGCGCCCCGACATTGAACCAGAGTGATCTGGCTTTGACAACCAGCAGGGATTATCCATACCGGCAAGGTCATTTACTAGGGCATAAGCTCTCGTGTTTCCACGAGATAGAGTTGCCTCCCGACACCGGGAAACAAAGTAATCGTTGGCGAATCCGGCTCCTGATCAGCTAAACTAACCACAGGTCTGCTGATAAAGCAGTAGCTACCGAGGGCTAGCAAGAACATAAATCGAATCTATCCCAATCGGGAGGTGCTGTAGACATACAAAACAAATCCAAGCAGTGCGGCTCCTCCAGGCAAGGAGCCTGCAATAGAAAGGTCTTTCGTTGGCTGTTTCTGAAATGCAATCCGCTCGCCTCCAGCCCCTCCCCCCCCCACCTCCCAAACCCTGTAGCATAGATTCTATTAGGTTGTTGCATTTTCAAGACACTATATTCTTTTAGTTTTACAAAAAAGCGAAACACATTAAGAAACGAAGTAACCGCCATCAAGTTTTATAGCTCTTCTCCAGCTTTCAGGCAGACTTCCGACCTCGTCAGCATAAAACTTTTCTGGCTTTGACTCGAAAAAGCCAGCCAGCGTTCCATGTCGTCCTCGTCATCGAACATTTTTCTTTGCATGGCATTGGAAAGAGACGGGAAGAGGTGGTAGACTGTTGGTGCAATTTCTGGGCTGTACGGTGGGTGAGGCAGCACTTCCCATTCAAGGTCGAGAAGCTTTGGTGAGTCATTCTTGCAATGTGTGGTCGAGCATTGTCGTGCAAGAATCGGATTGTGCCATGATTCGGACGCTTTTCTGCGATCTTGGCGACCAGTCTATCCAGCTGCTGAGAGTACAAGTCCGCTAATAGGGTTACGGGCCAACATCTCGTAGTAGGTGACACCTCTGTAATCCCACCCAACAGAAAGCATGATTTTCAACGGGTGAGGACCATTGCTTGGCTGTGGCTGAGACTGCTCACCCTTATCAACCCAGAGTCTCCTCCTCCAGATGCACACGTAAAATACCGCACATAACTAGTGTCGCATGTCGCGTCAGCGACGCTCGCGAGCGTCGCAGCGTTGGAATCGTTGGGAGCAGGAAATCTGGGAAGGTGTCGTGACCCCTACGGATCACGATAGCCAGTCGCTGCTCCGTCCAGTTCGCGGAGGATAAAAGCGGATATATAGCTCTGAGGGCTCCGTCCCTTGGGCGAGCAGATTGTCGTCTCACTTGAGCGAGCAGTCTCTTTGCGCTCCCTGTCATTGGTTGCCGAGTCTCCGCCCGTTTCCTAAGCCCACGGTCGTCGGAAGACTCCAATGGTTTTCTCCCTTGGCGGACCCACTAGGCGAAGATACGGGAGGAAAAGGGAAAAGGTAATGGTAAAGGAAATTGGTAAGAAAGGAAAAAAGGAACGGATCTTAAGGAACAGGTAGATTAAAGGCACTGGTCGATTGTAGCACCTTGTGTAGAATATCGATTGGATGTATTGCGTGTTTAAGTGAAATAAATATATATATATAAAATAAAATGCGTATTTAATGTTTAATATAAAGATAGATTGATAAGGAACCACCAAAACTCTATGGAACCGTGATGCAGTTCCAAAATGGTGCATCGGCTGGAATAACGCATTCGGCCGATTAGGTAATGAATATGGTAACTACATAATGGCAAAATTAGTGTAACTCCTGCGGAAAACTTATTTCGCTGGAAATATACATGGAAAGCCCGCTTTCAAAAGGAATTTGTTCGATTGCGTTATTTCTGGCCAATTTAACGCGTTCGGATAATCCTGGAGAATAGATTTCTCAGAAGGCCATTTTCTTAGCTAGTTCTCCTTTTTTTTACAGATATTCTGGGGAAGTGCCTCTTGAAACACCTATCTTAAAGGATAGGAAATTGCGAAGAAGAGTATAGCTTTACACGGTAGTACTACCTTTGGCAGAGAAGGATGCTCTTAGAAAACCCGGCAGGTGTGTCCGATAGACGTGCCCAGAGAAGGATACTCTTAGAAAACCCGGCTGACTTGTCCGACAGACATTCCAAGAGAAGGAGGAAACTCTTAGAAAACCCGGCAGGCAGTCCGAAAGACTTCTTTAAAAAAATGAAAGAGACTGGTAACCAAAGTTTGCTCCTGCAGCTCGAAGAAAAAAAGGCAAATCTACCTTAATCTCTGCAGAAATTCGAAATTTTGTAAAATCTTTCTCGAGAGCGTCAAATCTATGTTTTTCACAACAAACGACGATAAGGCCATTTCCATGGGAAAATGCGCACGTCGTAATCTCAGACAGGCGGTATCCGATGACTTTCTCAAGCCGGTCTGAGAACAGCAACATACAGCTCCAACGATCATTCTTTATTCTCATAACACTCTGACTCATTCGTGGCGCGTTACGAGCATTTCACGGGCTGGAGTAAAAGCCGTGGCACGACTTCTCTCCTTCCTCTTTGCCCACATCGTCGATATGGCAGCACAGGTCTTCAGTATGAAGACAGCTAAACAGAAGATTACTCGGCAACTCAACACACTGGCAAGTCTTCTCAAAGAAGCAGAAGAGTTTGCTAATCCTTGGTAATTTCCTAGGGAGTTAGGGGAACTTCAACAGTTTCGGCAACTAAGCCCATCATGGTGAAAGCCCTAGGTAATCGTCTGGAAACCCACAGGGAAGCCACTTGGGAATACTACAACGAGGGCTCATGCATTGTACTTAGCATAAGATCCGAAAGTAAAGACGAAACTCATGAAATAGAGTTAGTTGACTACTGGAAAACTAGGAAAGGGGATGAACTCATAGAGGAGGCAATCAGTCTAGGACGTGTATTGGAAAAGCGACTTCTTGAACTCGAATGTCAGGAAGCATCGATAAGACACGAGCTTAGCCAACAACAGCAGAGCTCCACCACTGCAGTAGGTAATAGCCCTGGAACGGCAACTTCTGGGCAGGCCACTACACGACACCTGATAGGTAATGAGTTAAAAATTCCGCAGTTTAGTGGGAAGGCTTCAGAATTCGATTCGTTTTGGAAAATGTTTGAAGAACTAGGTCATAAACAGGAGATGCGGCTAAAGCAATCAAAATGATTCCACGAACGGCAATCCTTTCCTAAAAAGGCAATCTAGCAGTTACGAAACCAGTACTGAGATCCCAAACGAGTGACATGGCTATGATAAGGCAATTGAAATCCATGAAGCAATCAAGGGATGACCCGAGGTCACTACGTAACACGCCTAACGACGTCGAGGCAATTGTAAGCACCTTGCGTAGATAAGGAGAAGTAGTTGACACCACTCACATAATCAGTATGGTGTTGGACACCTTCTCCCAAAAAGTGCAAGAAGAAGTAGCCAAGAAAGAGTTTGACTCAGGTAAAGATTGGAGCATGGAAGATATTCTAAGTCAGCTATCACTGGTAGTGAAAAGAAGGGAACACCTAGAAAGCCGTAAGGAAAGTAATATTACAGACGAATCTAGCATTCTCCATACGCTTGTAACGCATGACATGCGTTGCGTTGGATGCAACCAAAGTCACAAGTTTAGAGACTGTAAGACATACGTGACTACCAATCAGAAGATTGAAAGGATGAAAAGTATTAACGTTTGCTGGAAATGCTTCAGTCCGAAACATCCGACACGGCTATGCTCTCGTAGTCCTTGCACATGGTGTCATCGCAATCGCAACCCGATCCTGTGCAAGACTAAAGGGGCAGAGGACGCGACTTTAGGAGCCAATCCAGGTAAAGAAGAAAATATTATGCAGACTTCCGCCCTTCCCATTCTACGGAACGGGAAGCTTATCCACATATTTCAGAAGAAGCATCAGTATGTTAGACACTCGCCGTCTAACCAATACCCAAGAAGATCCAACTCGCCGCACCGGAAAGGACGAAACTACGACATAGAGCCGACAACGTCACCAGCCAGATCGCCTACAGGACGCAAAGCTACGTCACCACACAGAGTGAAATTCTCAAGGTCTCCAACGCCAATTCGAAAGTCAGTTAATAACGTTACAGTTGATTTAACATCTTTATGTCCTTCCAGAGAGACCTCTGATGAAGAAAAGACTGTAATTCATCAAAGCGTCTCTCATAAATATGCTAATCGCTTGATGGTAATCCCTGTACATGTTCTCAATCTCGGTTCCAACCAAATGGAAACCACGTTTGCTTTGCTTGATTCCGCTTCAGATCAGTCATTCATTGCAACGTCTTTAGTAGAACGTTTACGTCATAAACCCATATCGCAAAGAGCAATCGCACTCACTACGTTTGGGTGTAAAGCGGAAAAAACAGTCCAAACTGTAAGGATTAGTCTTTTTAATAAAGAAGGAGAAGACGTATCGGTAAACCTCCTCACTAATAACAAAATAACGGCGACAATTGATCTTGAAGATCTTCCTGATGAAGGCAAAAACGTAATCCAAACAAACACATTTTCCAGAAGGTGACCCACTTTTAGAAAGTGCACAAGTCATCCCAGAGATATTATTGGGAATTGATTACTTTTATGAAGTGATTCGAACAGACGAACCTATTCTCCGCCTTCCTTCCGGACTTTTTGTCACCTCAACGATGTTCGGTCCAATGATCTCCGGATCACGAAGAAGCACTGGAGAAGAATCTAAAATGCCAACGTATTACAACGGTAATGGCAACATTTATACCCTGAAATCATCTGAAATAGAGAGTTCAACACCGGATTACTCCGAACTTTGGAAGCTACAGAACGTTGGCATAGACGACTGTTTCAGTCGAGACGAGGAAAATCAAAATGTAATCAAAGAATTTTTCTCTTCCGTTCAGATAAATATTGGAAAAATTTATGTAAAATTTCCTTGGAAAACGAATAAACACAACCTATCTGACAACTATAGCTTAGCTTTGAGCCGGCTTCATCAATTATTCAAAATGAAAGATCGAAACACCAAGTGCTGGAAAGAATATGGTCTCACCATCGAAGAGCAACTTCGAAAGCATTTCGTCGAAGAGGTAAGGCAACCTCCATGTAACGAGAATCCATGTTACTACATCCCACACCAAGCAGTAGTCAAGGAAAGCAGAGAAACAACGAAAATCCGCGTAGTTCTCGATGCATCATCGAAAATGAAAGGCGAACTCAGCTTGAACGACGTCATTCATCAAGGCCCAGTACTACTCCCATATTTATGTGGAATCCTTCTAAGATCACGAGTAGGTTCGGAGGTAATGATAGCAGACGTAGAAAAAGCGTTTAATATGATTCATTTGCAAAAAAAGTGAGCGCGATTCGGTAAGATTTCTATGGCTTAAAGATTTGGAAAAACCACCGGTAATGGAAAATTTACGCATTCTACGTTTCTGCAGACTACCCTTTGGAATCAATGCATCACCATTTTTATTGGGAATATCAATTCAATATGCAATATCTCAGCAAAAGGAATTCGACCATAGCCTTTATAATCAGTTAAACCGCAATCTTTACGTGGACAACGTACTTATGACAGATACTTCCACAAGGTCTCTGTATCAGAAGTACGTAGCATGCAAGAAAACCTTCGCTAATATGTCGATGAATTTACGACAATTCATGACCAACGACGAAAAGCGCAAAGCAATCGCGTCGGAGGACGTATCAAAGAGCAAGGCTCACAAGATTTTGGGAATCCCTTGGAATCCCAGGCAAGACGAGTTTACGTTGGCATGTAAGCTCACATACGGAAAAACTTCTACGAAACGAAAAATTCTGCAAAGTCTTCACTCTACATTTGATCCACTAGGCTTTCTTACGCCGCTGCTTGTGCCAGCAAAGGTGTTTCTACAAGAGCTTTGGAAACATCGGTATGATTGGGACGATCCATTCTCCCAAGAACACAACCATATGTGGCAAGCAATTTGCGCGTATGTTTCCGACTACTCAGTCAGAATATCCCGATCCATCGCATCATCCAGCATCAGTAGAACCGAGAAATCTGTACGAACTGCATACGTTCGTGGGCGCGTCCGAAAAGGCATTCGCCGCTGCGGTTTGTTTGCGCCGGATAGATCAGTACTATCTTATTCATTGTTCATTACTCATGGCAAGGCAAAGGCTAGCACCCTTAAAGGAAAAGGGAGGTCAGCTAACAATTCCTCGATTGGAACGGCTGGCCTACTCATTGGCGCGAAGTTACCAACTTTATCCTGAAGGAAATGTCACTTCAATTCCATAGGATCCGAGTTTACAGCGACTCACAGGTTGCATTACATTGGATTCAATCGGACACAAAAAATGGTACATTTGTCGACAACAGATGTAGAGAGATCAAAAAGAATCTCGAAAAATGGAAAGTTGAGAAGCTTCTGATAAACCTACACTATATTCCATCCGATCTCAACCCCGCAGATTGTGCCACTAGAGGCTTGACGAAAGATCAAATGTCAAATCACGTCTGGTGGAATGGACCCGATTTCCTAAAGCAGGACATATCGAAATAGCCAAGTATGCCAGAGTTTCGATGGCATAGTAAGGAATCAGGTAATGAAGAAAGTGTATTGGAAATGGTGAAATCTTCATTTGCTAGTGCAACGAAGACGCCAGAAATCAACTGCCCGATTTTCAGCCGTGAATATAGCACTTTTAACAAATGTCGTAAGGTAACAGCCCTAGTTTTGAAATTTATAAAAAAATATACGATAAGGTAACACCAACACACCAAGATAAGCTGAAAGAGTGCTTACCCGAACTGGAATCCATTTGCACTTCTCTGCCGTTGTGCTGTTGAAGACATAAAACTGGCTGAAAATGTCATGATAAGAGCTATGCAGAAAACTATCACACAAGATAAGCTACTTAAATGGAAAGAAGTAAAATTATGTAAAGACGAAAACAACATCATTAGATGTTGCGGGAGAATTCAGGCAAAATATCTGCCAAAGGAGACGGTACAGCCAATCCTTTTGAGTCCCGAACACCCCCTAGCAAAACTAATCATCAAAGACTTCCACGAAAACTGTGGCCATCAAGGTGTAAATGGAACATTGGCAAACGTTAGTACATTGTATTGGATACAAGGGGACGGCAAATGGTAAGAAATTACATTTGCAAATGTGTAATTTGCAAGAGATGGAATTGTAAACCTTACTTTTATCCTGACTCCCCTCCATTGCCAAGTGTGCGAATTGACCGCTGCCGACCCTTCACCCACATCGGGATCGATATGGCAAGACCCTTCTCCGTCGTCGATTCTGAAAAGATGAATCGTAAACGATGGGTCCTATTGTCCACATGCATGGTTACGCGAGCGGTACATCTTGAAGTGGTAAACAATCTCAGTGCCTTAGAGGTAATCAATTGCCTGCGTCGATTCGTCGCACGGCGGGGAAAACCAAAATCAATACTGTCGGACAGTGCGACAAACTTCAAACTAGGTGAAGAAATCATACAGACAATTGATAATCGTACTCATATCTCGAACGAAAGTCCTAATAGTTTCCTCACTAAATCAACAATACAGTGGAAATTCATTACCCCACTTTCCCCCTGGAAAGGAGGATTTTGTGAAAGATTAATAGGATTAATGAAACATGCGCTGAAGAAAACGGTAGGTAGGAAAGTCCTCAGTGACGGTGAATTCCACACCTTCATCGTGGAGTGTGAGGCAATGGTAAATTCCAGACCTCTCACATACATGGGAACTTCAATCGATGACGCAACAGTCATACGGCCAATCGATTTCTTACTACCCTATACGGAAATAAACTTGTTCCCCCCGTCTCATAGAAATGAGTACGATAAGTCGGATAAAGAATACATGCCTACCATCTCGACGAAAGATACGGTATTTGAGTGTCCGTCTTGGTTCGAAACAGTGAAGTTAACGGTAGAGCAATTCCATGGAAATGAAAGATCCTCAACTTACACGGTGGAAATTAAACCGAACACTATGAAGCGCATTGGTAACGTTGACATGGAAATCTCTTCTCTATATATCAGTCCACTGGCAATTACGTCTAGACAATTCATCACAAATGGAAAAACTACTGCAGTTCTTGAACGGGAAACACAGTTTGCATATGCATGTTCTACAAGAACGAATGCGAGTCGGACAAAATTGGAAACTGTTCTATACGAGATACGTGCAACTGCAACGCTGCCGAAGACAGCGTCAATTGCTATTGCACAAATAACATTATTTCGGAAATTATAAAGCTCTCCCACATGTTTCCGCTTGTGATACCCCAGGGAATTATTCAGGCAGAAGGAAAGTATTCGGTACCCACTATACGGAGCACTGCATCCGCCGTCGAACTGTCCTTAATTTTCGACACGTCACTAATACGGCTGGAGGAAGACATACAAGATTTCTCTTGTGGCATCGTACCACTTTCCATAGTGGGATGCTACAAATGCCAACAAGTAGCAATACTGGAAATTATACTCAGGGGCGGGGTGCAAGCCTCCCGCAGTAGCAGGCTCTGTCTATCTGTGAGGCGACTGCGGAACTCCTGGAAAAGGGGGCGTGTCGGGGGCGTAACCTAAGCAGCATATACTCCAGCACATAAGGTCCGCGAGAACCGCAGCACACAGGTGCAGTACGTACCGCGTTGGTCCGCGAGAACCGCAACACACAGGTGCAGTACGTACCGCGTTGAGCCCGCAATCCTGGGAAGGGGCGCTCCCCCTGGCTCCCCCTACTGGGAGCCCTGGGCAGGGGCGCTCCCCCTGGCTCCCCCTGGCTGTCCTGGGGCTCCCCCTGGCTGCCGTAGTGCCGTAGGAGCACTCCCAGAACCTGTGGCTCCCCTGGCTGCCCTGGGAGGACTCCCAGAGCCTGTGAGCGCTCCCACTGGCTCCCACTGGAGTACCCCCTTCCTCCTACCTCTCCCACAGTGCTCCAAACAAATCCTAAGGTGGTGAAACTGTCCATACTCCCTCTTATAACCCTCCTAGTTGTCCTACTAACCCTTGTAATGGTTCAACTGCCCATACAGCCCATAACTGCCCATAAGAGTTCCATTTTGTCAGAATGTCTCAAAACGCTCCTTTCCTTGAGCTTCTAAATGCCCCAATATGCCTAGGCAGGTTCCTACGTAGGTGTAGGTATTCATCCTCTGTATTTGTATTTTTGTATATGTATATTTTTTGTTTATTTATAATATTTTTTAGTTTTTATTTAGATTTATATTCATCAATTCTGTTCTCCTAATGGTGGCGATGTCCGTTCCTCCACGAGGTGCCACTGGAAACTGTTCGCTATGCGAGCTAAGCTAAGCACGGACACTCGATTGCAGGCGACAGGCCCTTGTGACAGGCCGGCCTATGGAGATCCCATGTCACATCACATGGTTGATGGCGTTAACTGTTTGTCGAGATAATGCTACGGCGTCCGCGGGAGCCGACGCGCACTCGCAAAGCCCGGCGAGTGTGAGAAGTATGCGAGGGTCCCTGATGCGAGGACGGCATCGGGGGGCAACTGAGCAAGTCCAAAAGTCCCGTAACGTAAGCAGGACCCGCGTTGCTACGCTGAATGTGGGTACGTTGACGGGCCGCTCGTGCGAGTTGGTAGAAGCACTGGAGCGAAGACGAATCGACTTATGTGCGGTACAGGAGACGAGGTGGTCCTGTTGCAAGTCGAGGGACATAGGCCGAGGCTTTAAGGCCATTCTGTGCGGCAGTCCCAGGACCACCAGCGGTGTTGGTGTGGTCGTCTGGAACGTTTCCGAGATGCGATTGCAAGCGTGGAACGTTTCAGTGACCGCTTGATGAAGGTCGTTGTTGCTGCTGAACAGCGTATGTATCATTTCTTCTCTGCATACGCTCCGCAGACAGGCTGCTCCGAGCGAGCGAAGGACGAGTTTTGGACCCTGCTTGATGAGAAGACAGCAGAGTTGCCGCCAGAAGACGCTGTCGTTGTCGCAGGTGATCTCAACGGCCACGTTGGGACTGCGAAAGATGGTTACAGCGGTCATGGCGGTTTCGGTTATGGAGCACGTAACGCTGATGGTGAGCGAATTCTTGAGTATGCGGACTCGCATAATCTCACCATCGCGAACACAATGTTTCGAAAGCGTGACTCCCATCTCGTGTCTTTCTATAGCGGGAATACCAAGACACAGATTGACTTTATCCTTATCAAGCATCGCGATCGAAGGCTGGTCACAGATGCGAAGGTTGTGCCATACGAGACTGTCGCCACGCAGCACCGTCCGCTGACCTGCACACTTAAGATCGCCACTCCGAGGCTGAGGCAGGTCGAGCGATGCGGACCATCAAGGATCAAGTGGTGGCGGATGAAAGAGAAGGACGCAGCTGTTGTTGCTCGTATTCGGTTGCCGACGGTTACCAATGTTGAGGAGACATGGAAACGTGCAACCGATTCGATACTACAAGCTGCACATTCCGAACTGGGCATGACGAAGCCTGGACGGCGTAAGATTGAGAAGCAGACTTGGCTGTGGACTGACGACGTCAAGGAAAAAGTCAAAGAGAAGAAGAGACTATATCACGCTTTTCTCAGCGACAAGACAGCCGACAATTGGCGTATGTACCAAGAAGCGAAGAGGGCGGCTAAGAAGGCTGTTGCCGTTGCAAAAGCTTCTCATTATGAGTATGTCAACGAGAAACTCGAGACGCGCGATGGTGAACGACAACTTTATCGGCTTGCCAAAGCACGCCATCGCCAGAGCGAGGACATCGAAAAGTTCTTTGGCATCAACGATGAGAATGGCCATCTGCTGATGAACCGCAAAAGGGCTATGGAACGATGGCATGACTACTTCGAGAGAATTTCATCAGTAGAGTTTGCCCATCCGCCTATCCCTTGCGTCCCTCCTACGCACGGTCCTGTGCAGAAAATCACCGTGGAGGAGACGGAAGCGGCTTTGAAGAAGATGAAGCCAGGCAAAGCAACGGGCCCTGACGACATAGCGGCCGAACTATGGAACTCGAGGTGCTGGAATCTTGCTGAATGGCTAACGAAGTTTTTCAACCAGGTTGTTGCGGAGAAGAAGGTTCCTGGTAGTTGGCAGCAAAGCACGACGATCCCGATCTGGAAGAAGAAGGGCAGTCCCGCGGACTGCACAAGTTACCGTCCAATCCGATTGCTCTCGCACAGTATGAAAATATTTGAGCGAATTGTGGATGGACGTATTCGCGAGATCGTCCGGCTTTCCACCAACCAGTGTGGCTTCGTAGCCGGCTGTGGCACCATCGACGCCATTCATGCTGTTCGTCTTCTTGTGGAAAGACATCGCGAGAAACAAAAACCGCTGCATCTTGCTTTCCTCGACCTGGAGAAAGCATTTGATCGTGTACGCGTGAGGTCATATGGTATGCCTTACGACAGCACGGTGTCCCTGAAGAACTGATCGAGTGGGTGCGCATTCTTTACTCTTGTCCTAAGAGTCAAGTGCGAGCGCCGGCCGGCACATCCATGGAGTTTCCAATCTCCGTCGGTGTTCACCAAGGTTCCGCGCTTTCCCCACTTCTTTTCATTGTCGTAATGGATGCCACTTCGCGAGACCTTCAGAAGCCTGCTCCTTGGACGCTGCTCTATGCAGATGACGTAATGCTTGCGAGTGAAGACAAGGCTGAACTTGAGCGACAAGTGCAAGCTTGGTGTGACCGCTTGGCGGCGTTCGGGCTCAAGCTAAACGTCCAAAAATCTGAGTACTTGACGACAGACGTAAACGAGACTGGGTCCATTGAGATCAATGGCACTGCGCTCGTACGAGCGACACATTTCAAGTACCTTGGATCTGCAATTGCGTCTGATGGTGGTCTGACGTGCGAGGTGAACTCACGCGTGAGCGCAGCGTGGTCCAAATGGCGCTCAATGACAGGCGTTCTGTGCGACAGAAAGATACCGGAGCGCTTAAAATCAAAGATCTACAGAACCGTCGTCCGACCAGTAGCGATGTACGGTGCTGAGTGCTGGCCTGCAACGGAGGAAGTTGAGAGCCGCCTCAGCGTGATGGAGACGAAAATGCTGCGCTGGACGGCTGGTGTCACGCGTTTGGATCATGTTCGCAATGTCTCCGTACGTCAAAGGTTTGGCGTCGCTCCAATTGCTGACAAGCTACGTGAAGCTCGCCTACGGTGGTATGGCCATGTTCTTCGTGCGGACGGCGACACCGTTCGGAAGATTGGCCTCAACATAGATGTGCCCAGAAAACGGCCTAAAGGACGACCTAGGCAACGCTGGCTTGATACGTTGCACGTGGACTTAAAGGAAGCTGGTATCCACCCCGACCAAGCGTTTGATCGTGCGAAGTGGCGTCATCATACCAGAAGAGCGGACCCCGCTGCTAAGCGGGACAAACGCTGAAGAATAAGGAGAATTCTGTTCTCCTAATACTACTCCTACCTTTACCTACCTACCTAACCCAACCTAACGGTAGGGTATAATTTTTATTTTTATTTGTGGTTTATTGTTTCTATTTTTTCTAGGACCTTTTTACCTTCCTACCTACCTACTTGTGTGTAAGCGCTTCTGTGATGAAGCAATGTACTAACACATATTTATTTCAGGTAATGCACATAAAGAAATACACACGACTAATAAAGAATTCATTACTACTTCAGTATCTTCTTCTGTGTTTGGGTGACAATAAAAACTTAAGAAACGATATTGTTCTTCTTCAGCAACAGTAGCAATTGATTTAGCCAGTAACAATTAGAACATTCAAAGTTTTGGATAACAAGTTCGTCGAACTTCGTCGTCGAAAATGTCGTAGTCGTCCGCCTCGTCCGCAGTGGCAACGGGAGTAGAGGTTTTGCGTGTCTTCTAAAATTTATTTTTTTACTGAAAAAGTATGTGCTGTGTAGACTTATATCTTAAGTGTGAGTATTACTTACAGGAGGTGTAACCAAGCGGCCATTTCTTGGCACATATTGGTTCAAATAAGCTGGCACATATTGGCTCAAAAGCTCAAATATAAGAGTGTAAAACAAACCCTCGTAGCTGGCAGCCCTCGTTCTGGCACAAGGCCTTTGGACCGGAAATATGTCTATCGCAAGCGTTGCAGTAGTAAAACTTAAGCAGTCCGAATCTCTCATGCGCATCATGCGCCAAACTGACGAGCCCGTTACGAATCTTTAAACATTTTAAATTTAATTTAACAAATCTAATTTTTCCCTAATCTTCCTAATTTCCTAATTCTTCTATTTCTTTTTAATTTTTCAAATTTCAAATTAAATTTTGTGTTGCGGTGTCCGTTTTGATGTGAGCAGTTTTTGTTAATTGTGTTGTGTTGGTTTTTGTTAGCATGAGAAAACACACAATACACAAAAAAACTAAAAAGAAAAACATCAAACATCCATCAATAAATTAAAAAACACATCGAACACGAGGTTCGCTAACACCGAACAACCGATGAAGCCCGGTATTCAATACACATCAATAATAAAAAACAAAAGCATGGAAACGACCCACCGGGTCGACCGCCCTGCGGATGAAGTCATGACGTCGCAGAAATCCTCCACGAAGCGACACATTTCATCGCTAATTCCAAAATGTAGCTTGAAATTGGCATAGTACAGCAGTTTTTGGCGATAATCTGAACGAAATGTATATTATGCTAGTAATTGCTTCCCACACTACACCAATACACTATGCTAGCTACTAACCCAGAATCTCGCGGTGGCATCTTCCGTTCCCTGCATTCACAGCACGACTGCCATCATCGAACCCACGGAATTCGATTTCATCCGCACCATCGTAGCCTGGATGGTCGTCGTCCTGCGCTTCTTCTCGAGCAGGGGTCACAGACCGGCTATTTTCGCCATCACCGTCACCGTGATGACGCACTTCCTCTACCTTCTCGCGAGCCTCTAAATTTCATGTGCCGATGGCGTTAGAGGGACCCCATGTAGTGCAGCCGGAGATAGTAAGCTGCACTCACCATCGTATAGAACACGCAGCGATCGACTTCTTCGCAGCCTCGGCACCTTCGCGTTTCCTGGTTGCATGTCGAACGTGTCCGGGTTGGAGTTCTCGTCAAGCGGAGTTGATCTTCGCTTGCGCCCAGTAAGCATAGAACACACTACTACACCTGCACCTGGAGCGCGCCCCACCTCCAAATTTGATCGCTCTGTGACTGGAAGAAATCATTCCCTTTGTTTTAAACCCTAAAGGCTAAATTATCGCTACATATTCCGGTGGACACTTGACCACAAAGCATTTCAAAAAGCAGAACTCCAAACCATCTTATTCAAGGCCACATTAAGGACGACGGTCCTCTTCATCAGTATCAGTATCCATTGTCGTCGCATCATCGTCCCCGTGCTCGCTTCCTCTCGCTCCTTCAGATTCGACTTCTGCTTCTCAGTCGTCTTCTGCTCTTTCTTCTTGCCTGCCTTCATCCTCAATGTTGACGTCGGAGTAGTTTAGTCGCGAGATTTTTGGGCACAGCTCTCGCGCAGAACCTTCAACTCTGCTGATTCCGCCGCTGAAAGAGCTCTCCCATCTACTATACGCTGCTTCTGAAGTCCAAAAACCTACGCACTTCCTTGCCACTAGCCTCTTGACATCCATGAGCAAATGTTTGACCTCACACAGCGTTACCGGTACCTCTTCCGCTTCGTTATCCGGTCTCACCTTTCTTCTGGGCAAGTTCACATACCTAGAAGTGAGACCGGTGAGGGGCAAAAGAAGAACACAGGTGAGCAGAGAACAAAACCACTATGCACCTGTTGCCCTGCAGTCCAAAACGAGCAGCTCCGGGAACTTCGTCGATAAAGCTCGCCACGGATTGCACAGATTATTGCCTCGAAGACACAGATACTTGACACGTCGATTGACGTGTTCAACTCCAGCTATGTCCTCATCTGTCAAGGCGCACCCTTGCAGATGAAGGGTCTGTAAAAGTTAACCTCATTACACTTCACCTCATAGGTACACTTGGACTGCACTAAGTTACCTCAAGATGCCGGTAACTCCAGAGATTTCTGAGTACTTCCTCGGCCCGACCCTGATCGTTCACCACTTTGATATCGACCACGACTCTATCCGAGACTTCTATCGAAGCCATGTTCCAAGCCACAATCGAAGCCGTTCCACCAGAAGAATCGAACAGTCGATTTGATTCTGTCTGAAGTTTACTTCAAAAAGAATCAAGTCAGCTCCCCACACATGGCCAGCCGCTCCTGGATCAGAGGCATTCCACCAAAAAAATCGAACATTCAAACTTCAGACAGAATTAAATCGACTCCCCACACATGGCCAGCCGCTCCAGGAACGAAGCCGTTCCACGAGAAAAATCGAACATTCAAACTTCAGACAGAATCAAATCGACTTCCCACTCATGGCCAGCCGCTCCAGGAACGAAGCCGTTCCACGAGAAAAATCGAACATTCAAACTTCAGACAGAATCAAATCAGCTCCACAAACATGGCCAGCCGCTCCAGGAACGAAGTCGTTCCACCAGGAGAGGAGAACCAGAAGAATCGAACATCGAACAAGAAACAAGAATCGAACAAGTTTACTTCAAAAAGACTCACCCAGTCCTGCGTCCTGCGAGCAGCGTCCTATGCAGCTGAGTCATATCGATCGCCACGTGATTTTGAAACTTCGCGGCGCCTCGTCCGCGGAAAGTACGGTAGCCCTGCATCGCTGCGGGACCGCCTGCCACATGCACTTTAAGTGCAGGCTCAAGGCGGCATACGCTGCCCTGATGCAAGATCATCATCATTTTCATTAGCGTCTGTCCCGCTTGGTGGAGGGGTCCGCTCTTCTGGGGTGGTGACGCCAATTCTCCCGATCAAATGCTTGATCAGGGTGCACACCAGCCATCTCTAAGTCCAAGCGCAACGTATCTAGCCAACGTTGCTTCGGGCGTCCTCTGGGCCGCTTTCCAGGGACCACAAGATTCAGGCCAATCTTACACACGGTGTCGTCGTTAGCGCGAAGGGCGTGGCCTTACCATCGAAGACGAGCTTCGCGCAGCTTCTCGGATATCAGGGCGACACCGAACCTTTGTCGTATGGTATCGTTACGAACGCGGTCCAAACGCGTAACTCCAGCCGTCCACCGTAGCATCTTCGTCTCCATTACACTGAGGCGGCTTTCAACTTCCTTCGTCACGGGCCAGCACTCAGCACCGTACGTCGCTACTGGGCGGACCGGACTACTGTTCTATAAACCTTCGATTTGAGGTGCTCAGGTATTGTCCTGTCGCAAAGCACCCCAGTCAGCGAGCGCCATTTGGACCAGGCTGCACTCACACGCGCATTCACCTCCATCTTTAAGCTGCCATCGGACGTGACTGTTGACCCAAGATACTTGAAAGATGTCACTCGTGAGAGCTCAGTACCATCGATCTTAATAGGTCCGTGCTCATTCACATCCGTCGTCAAGTATTCCGTCTTTTTGACGTTTAGCTTGAGACCGAACAATGCCAAACGATCGCACCACGCCTGTGCCTGTCGCTCGAGTTCGGTTTTGTCTTCATATGCAAGCATGACGTCGTCAGCATACAGCAGCGTCCAAGGTGCCGCCATTTGGAGATCTCGTGAGACTGCATCCATCACGACCACGAAGAGCAGTGGGGATAGCGCAGATCCCTGATGCACCCCTACAGAGATGGGAAACTCCATCGAGGTGCCCGCTGGCGCTCGCACTCGACTCCTTGGGCAAGAGTATAGAATGCGCACCCACTCAAGCTCTTCAGGGATACCATGTTGTCGCGACGCGTACCATATAACATCTCGCGGAACGCGGTCGAAGGCCTTCTCCAAGTCCAGGAAGGCAAAATGCACCGGTTTCTGTTTCTCGCGGTGCCTCTCTAGCAGAAGACGAACGGCGTGAATGGCATCAACGGTGCCACAGCCAGATACGAAACCACACTGATTCCTGGAAAGCTGTACGACATCCCGGATACGTCCGTCGATAATTCGCTCAAAGATTTTCATGGTGTGCGAAAAAAGACGAATTGGACGGTAACTGGCGCAGTCTGCAGGACTGCCCTTCTTTTTCCAAATCGGGATGGTCGTGCTTTGCTGCCAACCCTCAGGCACTTTCTTCTCAGCAACAACCTGATTGAAAAACGCAGTCAGCCAGTCAGCAGGGCACCAGCCCTTCGACTTCCACAGGTCAGCTGGCAGGTCATCGGGACCAGTGGCTTTGCCTGACTTCATCTTCCTCAGGTCTGCTTCAGTTTCGCTCACTGTGATCTTCTGAACGGGACCGTATACAGGTGATGCAAAAGGAACAGCAGGATGTTCAAATTCTACATTCCAGATTTCCTCGAAGTAGTCGTGCCATCGCTTCACAGCCCTCTTACGATCCATCAGAAGATGACCGCTCTCGTCGTTAATGCAAAAAACTTCTCAATGCCTTCTGCTTGTCGACAGCGAGCTTTGGCGAGTCGGTAAGTATAACGCTCACCATCGCGCGTTTCCAATTTTTTGCTGACATCAGCGTAGTATGCGGCTTTAGCAGCGGCCACTGCCTTCTTTGCCGCTTTCTTTGCTTCTCGATAGTTCCGCCAATTATGGACTGTTTTATCACCGATAAACACGTGATAGAGCCGTTTCTTTTCTCGGACTTTCTATCTGACATCATCAGTCCACAGCCATGCCTGCTTGTCGACCCAGCGTCGTCCGGGCTTCGTTGTGCCGAGTTCAAGGCGCGCAGCCCAAGTTATCGCATCGGTAGCGTCCTTCCAGGTTTCGTCGACAGTTGTCACTGTCGGCAACCGAATGCGAGAAATAACTGCCGCTTCCTTCTCTTTCAGTCCACCATTTGATTCTAGCCGCCACACATCGCTCGACATGTTTACACCTCGAATGTGTGATCTTCAGCGAGCAGATCAGTGGACGGTGTTGCGTGGCAACCGTCTCATACGGCACGATCTTCGCGTCTGTGACAAGGCCTTGGCCGCGACGCCTAACAAGGACATAGTCAATCTGCGTTTTAGCATTCCCGCTATAAAACGAGATGAGGTGGGAGTCACGATTTCGAAATTTGGTGTTCACGATGGTGAGGTCATGTGAGTCTGCATACTCAAGTATACGCTCACCATCGGCGTTGCGCGACCCATATCCAAAACCACCATGACAGTTGTAGCCGTCTTTCGTTGCTCCGACGCAGGGTCAAGCTAGAGGTTCGGGAATCGAAGGGGGGGGGGTCGTACTGTGGCCTCGTCTGAAGGGGGGGGTCGTGCTCTTCCGGTTTTGGCAGAGGATTCTCTCTTATTCTTCAGGTTTCATGGTGATTTTTTTAATTCTTAATAAGTTGTTTTTTTCCAGGAATGCTTACGAAGGTGTGGAGTCTCTCCTTCGTCCCGCAAAGTTGTAAAAATTAATATAACAATTTTCAAATAATGATTGTATTACTCGTTAGAAATAAAGATTTTCTGCACCCAGATTTAGAGTCAATGAGAACTTTCCATTTTTCAGTTTTTTTTTCAGGAAGTCATGGACGCGACAGTTTTCTACCTGAACGAGCGACATCCTAAATTGCAGTCTATAAAATTTGAAGTGTCAATTGCTAAGGAAAATTAAGTGCTTTTCCAACAAGATTTTTGGAAGCACTCTTCGAAGCGATGACCGAATGGCAACCGAGGATGGACTTGTCACGGAGCTAATTTTCTCTCTTCTGCTGGAAACAGCATCAGAAAGTGAAGTTGTACCCAATAAAGGTTGTACCCAATAAAGGTTTCAATCCACCGGTTGACACAAGGGAATAAAACGTGTTTTTGTGAGACATAAACATCCTGTTCTGTATAAACAGACGCTCCGATTTGTATCATTTGCCGAAAAATTTCGATACCGTCAATCACATGGAAGCCGCTATTTTTACAAGCTGTTTTTTAAAGCGTAGAACCCACACCTCTTACAGTTTTAAAAGTTTTGTGAATTTTTCAGAGATGTCGCACAAACTCCGAAATATGGTAGGTTACGTGGAGCCATTGCGCTCTCCGATATCACCGATCGCCACTGAAGGACGGCAAAAAAAATGTCTACCTTCTGGAGGAAGAGCATCAGAGAGTGAAAACTGTACCATCTTAGAGTTCAAGATGTGTTTAATATACAATCATAAACTAAGCTTCTTCGCAGCGATCTCCGATATGATTAGGGCTGATTGCATTTAAATTTTTCGCTTTTCAAGAAAAATTAATTAATTTTTACCTGAAGCAGATCACCCACACAGTTGAAATTTTGCCACAAAAAGTTTCAATTTTTGTTTAATGCACAGTGTAAAAATCATGGTTTTCTGAAACAAATAGACTGGATCGACCACTGGTCGGTATCGCACCGACGTCATGGGAGCGACGAAATTCGACGTTCATAAAAATGACTATAACTCGGTAAGTTTTCCACAATTTTAAAAAGCCAATGGCTTTTTAGAAACTACAAAAAAAGGTATTTCATACGGTGTGAAAATCGGTTTTCAAAAACTAGATCTTCATACGGGGCGGAGGCCTTCGATTTTTGAGCGAAAAAAATTGAAGTGATTTTGTATAAACAATTACATCCCGGTAAGTTTTTCGAATTTTAAAAGATTTAATAGCGTTTTGAAAACTAGAGTAAATGCGCTTTCGAACCATGTAGGAAATAGTTTTCAACAGGGAGGACTTCATAGAGGGCGGTGGGGGTTCGAATTCTGGTCCATTGCAGAAATACGTGCCAAAAATCGAACCCCCCCCCCCGCCCCGTATGAAGACCCCTTTTTTGAAATCTGGTTCTTGTACAGTTAGAAAGCATCTTTCCTCTATTTTTCAAAAAGCAATTGGGATTTTTGAATTTCGAAAAACGAATCGAGTTATAATCAAATTTGCGAAGAACTGCTCGCAGACTCTGCACCGTCGATGCTGGAGTGATTTCACAAATTTGATCATAACTCGGTTCGTTTTTCGAAATTCAAAAATCCCAATTGCTTTTTGAAAAATAGAGAAAAGGTGCTTTCTAACCATACAAGAACCAGATTCCAAAAAAGGGGTTTTCATACGGGGCGGGGGGGTTCGATTTTTGGCACGTATTTCTGCAACAATTCGAACCCCCCCCCGCCCCCTATGAAGACCTCCCTTTTGAAAGGTAGTTTCTATATGATTCGAAAGAGCATTTTCTCTAGCTTTCGAAAAGCAATTGGGATTTTCAAATTTCAAAAAATGAACCGAGTTATGATCAATTTTGTGAAATCACTCCAATGACTCCGGTGATGGGCCGACCAACTCCTCTGGTCACAGTTTCACAAAAAATGTCCATAGCTCGGTACAATTTTTGGAATTCAAAAATCCCAATTGCTTTTCAAAAACAAGAGG